>PVKU01009887.1:0-57459 GCA_004027475.1 Anoura caudifer | reverse complement strand
GATCAGCCTAAGTCTCCAAGCTTCCAGCAATCCCTTAATTGTTAAACTTAATCAGTAATATAACCTCAAGTGGTACTCAGCAGCTGGATTTAAGCATCACATGGTGGGGTGGAGTAATTCCTGCAGGTGGGGCTATTGCTTTCACTCAGGCTGATGCCACGTGGAGGGGAATGCTCTGCCTGAGAAAGATGGCCTCTGCACTGTGGCAAATGACTCAGCACAGGGATCCTGGTAGCTGTCCCTTTAGTTGAATCCCCAGAGCCACTGGCCCAAGACTCTCCTCACATGTCTCTAGTCCACTCTGCCCTCATTCTGCCCTCCCTTTGCTGGAGCCACAGGTAGATGGCTACAAACGAAATTTTGTGCATTGGCTCTTTAAGGTGCTCCCTGAGTCTCCATCTATCTCTTCCCGGCAGACAGAAAACCCAGTGCTTTCCACACCTGGATGTTATCTGGATTCCTTTCCTGGCTGATGGGAGCCCAGCTTGGTGTTTAGTCCCTATACTTCTTATGGGGACCCCTCAGCCACAGAACCTCAGCTGATGCTTTTGAGAGCCAACCCAGACCTCTCACATCACCTCTTCACTCCCTACCAGTCTTGCTGTACTGAAGAGTTTCTTCTGTCCATCTTTGGTTATAAGGCTACCCTCCAGCTCATGTTCAGTTGATTATTCAGAATGATTTCCCTACAATTTAGTTGTAATTCCAGATTGGTCCTGGGAGGAGGTTTGTGTAGCTTCCTCTTACTCCACTGCCATCTTGGGTCACAGGGCAAGATTTCTTCGTTCATTTGGACTGCTATAACAAATTACCATAAATTGGGTAGCTTGTAAACTACAGAAATTTGTTTCTCATAGTTCTGGAGACTGGGCAGTCCAAGATCAAGGTGCTGGCAGGTTTAGTGTCTGGTAAGAGCCCTTTTTCTGGTTCATAGATGGCTGTCTTCTGGCTATGTCCTTACATGGTGGAAAGAGAGCGCTCTGGGTTCTTTTTTATAATGGTGCTAATCACATTCATGAAGGCTCCACCTCATGACCTAATCATCTCCTGCAGACTCTACCTCTAAATACTATCACATTGAGGATTAGGTTTCAACATAGGATTTTTTGGGGGTGGGCACAAATATTCAATCTACATGGCAAAAGTGTTGTTCTTAGGCTCAGAATCCTACTACAATCCAAAACAGATATTTCTAGGTTAGTGGCACTCTAAGGAATGGAGAGAAGTACTATCTATATTTATACAATCTCTCCTTTGGGGCATAAGCTATGTGTAATAATAGCCCCCATCTACATGGTTTTTCTGTTTCTACTTGAAACACTAATAATTAAAAAAGAGTTAATGAGCATAACATACAGTCAAAATTAAACAAGGGTAGTAAATGTTAAAGTAATAATGATAGTAATGGTGAAATTTTAACTTGAAAATATTGACCAACCAGTTAAGGAACCAAATATAAACTTCTGTTGGAAGGACAAAAAGGAGTGCCCTTATACAAATTAAAATGGAAGAACAATTTATCAAGTACCCTGTATACCTCTAGCAGCAAAGTCAATTTTTTACAGCAGCTAATATAGAGCACATTTTATTTCTGGCAGCATGCTAGGTACTTTATGAGCATTATTTCTAATCCTAGCAACAACAGTAAGAGGGAAGGATATTTAATCTCATTTTATTGATGAAGAATAATGCCACCAAGGACAGTGTTCATTTCTGTGAAAAATATCGTTGGGACCCCTAGCAACATTGTAGCTTTCTATTGATAGGTAACACAGTCAAAACCAGAGTTTGCCTTAAACCCCCAAACCCAGAAATTGATATCACCTACTTTTCTTCTTGTCAGTACTAATGAAAAAGAAAGGTCTGCTCACTGTTGGGCCTTACCATGTACACTAGGCATTGGCAAACTGGAGCCCAGGGGCCAAATCCAGCCCACCTCCTCTTTTGTATGTCCTGTGAGCTTTTACATTTTTAAATAGCTGGAAAAAATCAAAAGAAGAATGATATTGTGTGATATGTGAAAAGTACATGAAATTCAAATTGCAAGCTCCCTAAAAAGTTTTATTGAAACATAGTCATTCTAACTCATTTGCATATTATTTATAGCTGCTTTGGTGCTACAATAGCAGTTAAGGAGTTATAACAGAAACCCAATGGCTTGCAAAGCCTAACATATTTACTACTAAACTTTTACAAAAAAAAAAAGTGTGCTGAGATCTTATTGCAGACTATAAATTCCTTGAGGACAGAGAAGATATCTCTGGAAGACATTATTATTTTTTCTACTATTGTTCTCTTATAGTTGTCCCAATTATCCCCTGTTGCTTTCCCCTGTCTTGCCCACCTGCTACTCCCACAGTCAATTCCTACCCTGTTGTCCATGTCCATATATCATTTGTACATGTCCCTTGAATAGACTTTCTCCCTCATTTCCCTCCTTGTCTCTTTCCCCCATCCCAACTGGTCACTGTCACTCTGTTCCATGTTTCCATGCCTCTGGCTCTACTTTGCTTGCTTGTTTATTTTGTTCATTGTATTCCTCTTGTAGATGAGATCATATAGTATTTGTCTTTTGCTGACTGGCTTATTTCACTTAGCATAATATTCTCCAGTTCTATCCATGCTGTTGCAAAATGTATGAGTTCTTCCTTTCTGCTGCATACTATTCCATTGTGTAAATGTACCACAGTGTTTTGATCCATTCCTATACTGATGGGCACTTAAGCTGTATCCAGCACTTGGCAATTGTAAATATTGCTGCTATGAACATAGGGGTACATAGGTTCTTTTGAATTAGTGTTTTAAGATTCTTAGGGTATAATCCCAGCAGTGGAACTGCTGGATCAAAAGGCAGTTCCATTTTTAATTTTTTGCGGAAATTCCATACTGTTTTCTACAGTGGCTGTACCAGTCTGCATTCCCACCAACAGTGCACTAGGGTTTCCTTTTCTCTACAACCTCACCAGCACTTGCTGTTTGCTGACTTGTTTATGATGGCCATTCTGTCTGGTGTGAAGTGGTATCTCATTGTGGTTTTAATTTGCATCTCTCTGATGTCTAGGATGTTGAGCATCCTTTTGATGTGCCTATGGGCATGTATGTCCTGCTTGGAGAAGTGTCTGTTCAAGTCTTTGGGCAACTTTTTAATTGGATTGGTTATCTTCTTGGTTTGAGTTGTATGAGTTCATTATATATTTTGGAGATCAAACCCTTGTCTGAGGTATCATTGGCAAATATGTTTTCCCAGATGGTCTCTTTCCATTTTTTAGCTGTGCAGAAGCTTTTTAACTTGATGTAATCTCATTTGACTATTCTTTCCTTTATTTCCCTTGTTCTAGAGGATATACCAATAAAAATATTGCTCGTGGGACATCAGAAATTTCACTGTTTATGTTTCCCTCTAGGATTTTTATAGTGTCACAGCTTATGTGTAAGTCTCTTATCAATTTTGAGTTTATTCTGGTGTATTGTGTAAGTTGGTAGTCTAGTTTCATTTTTTTGCATGTAACATTTCAGTTCTCCCAACACCAATTGTTGAAGAGGCTATTTTTTTACTCCATTGTATGCTCTTGCCCCCTTTGTCAAATATTAATTCACCATAGAGACTTGGGTTTATTTCTGGACTCTTTATTCTGTTCCATTGATCTAATGTGTCTGTTCCATTGATCAGAATAGTGTCTGTTCTTATGCCACTACCAGCCTGTTTGATTACAATGACCTTTTATTATAGTTTGATATCAGGTATTGTGATCCCTCCTACTTTGTTCTTATTTTCAAGATTGCTGAGGCTAATTGGGGTCTTTTTTGGTTCCATATAAGTTTTTAAAATATTTATTCTAAATCTGTGGAATATGTCATTGTTATTTTAATGGGGATTGCATTGAATCTATAGATTGTTTTGGGTAGTATGTTAATTCTTCCAGTCCATGAACAGGATATGGGATTCCATTTATTTGTATCTTCCTCAGTTTTTCTTTAGTATTGTATAGTTTTCTGAGACCAGGTCTTTTACCTCTTGGTTAAGTTTATTCCTAGATACATTATTTTTCTTGATGCTATAGTTAATGGGATTTTTTCCTAGTTTCTGTTTCTGATATTTCATTGTTGGTGTACAAAAATGCCTTCAATTTCTGAATATTGACTTTGTATCCTGCTGTTTTGCCAAATTCACTTTTTAGGTTGACTACTTTATTGGTGGAGACTACAGGGTTTTCTATGTATACTATCATGTTGTCTGCGTATAGTGACAGTTTTATTTCCTCCATTCCAATTTGGATGCCTTTTATTTCTTTTCTGGTCTGATCACTGTGGCTAGTACTTCCAATACAATGTTGAATAAGACTGGAGAAAGCAGATACCCTTGTCTTGTTCCTGCTCTTTGGGGGAAAGGTTTTAGTTCTTGTCCATTGAATATGATGTTGGCAGTAGGTTTATTGTATATGGCATTTATTATGTTGAGATAGGCTCCCCCTATTTCCACTTTGCTGAGTGTTTTTATTATAAATGGGTGCAGGATTTTATCAAATGCTTTTTAAGCATCTATTGATATGATCGTGTGTTTTTGTCTTTCATTTTATTTTTGTGGTATATTATGTTTATTAATTTGCAAATATTATATTACCCTTGCATCCCTGGGATGAATCCCACTTGATCATGGTGTATGATCTTTTGAATGTATTGCTGGATCTGAACTGCCCATATTTTGTCGAGGATTTTAGCATCTATGTTCATCAGCAATATTGGCTTGTAGTTTTCTTTCTTTTTTGTTTCTTTACCTGGTTTTGGAATTAGGATAATACTGGGCTCATAAAGAGAGTTTGAGAGTCTTCCCTCTTCTTCAATTTTTTTGGAATAGTCTGAGAAGGATAGGAGTTAGCTCTTCCCTAAATGTTTGGTAAAACTTGCCTGTGAGGTTTCTCAGTCCAGGGTTTTTGTGTGAGAGGTTTTTTTTTCTTTTCTTCTTCTTCTTTTTTTTTTTTTAAAAAAATTACTGCTTCAATTTTACTAGTTGTTTTGGGTTTATTCAGGTGTTCTGCTTCTTCTTGATTTTGTTTTGGAAGATTGTATGTTTCTAGAACGTATCGCTCAGGTTGTCCAAATCTTGGCATATAGTTTTTTATAGTAACTTCTTACATTCCTTTGTATTTCTTGGCATCAGTTGCAGTTTCTCCTCTTGCATTTCTGATTTTATTATTTTGGGTCCTCTCTGTTTTTTTTCTTGATGAGTCTGGTTAAAGTCTTATTGATTTTGTTATCTTTTCAAAGAACAAGCTCCCAGATTTATGGATCTTTTGAATTGTTCTTTTAGTCTCTATCTCATTTAATTTTGCTCTGATCTTGATCATTTCCTTCCTTGTACTCTCCTGGGCTTTGTTTGTTGTCATTTTCTTTTTTTTATCTTGCTGGAGGACAAAGAGAAGGCAAAAAGAGGGAGGTTAAAGGTTAGGCAACACCCAATTTAAGGCCCTGGGCAGATGCCAGAGAGGCAGGATCTCAGAGAGGAGCCTGTAAACTTTATGTGGAACTTGTGAAGTGGTGTGAGGACCCAGGGTACATGTATAAATGAAAAAATGATTTTTCTACCAGTCACAATGTTTCTGACACCAGATGTTTGGGTTTTTCACACCAGGCAGTTCAGTTCTCCATGGACACCAACTGAATATCCTACAATTTAATTCAGTTCTGACAGTAACTGGAGTTACCACAATTCCCACAGGTTAAAAAAGCTTAGTCCTGCAAGACTGATCCTCACTTCAGATCCAATTGCAAGTCTAGACCTCCTGTATTTCTGACTGACCAGCTGTATATTGGGGAGTTCTTTTGCCCACCTTTTCAGGTTTGATCATTTGTTAGAATGGCTCACAGAGATCAGGAAAGGTTTTTACTTACTACTACTGGTGTGTTACAAAAGATGGAGTTCAGGAATAGCCAAATGAAAAGATGCACAGGGCGAGGTATGGGGAAGGGGAGCAAGACTTCCATGCTCTCTTTGGTGGGAGGTGTCAGCTGCAGCCCAGTGCCTCATTGTGTTCAGTAATTCAGAAGCTCTCACAACCCCATCAATTAGGTGTTTATATGAAGGTTTCATTAGGGAAGCATTATTGATCAAATCATTGGCCATTGGTGACTGAACTCAATCTCCAGCCCCCTCCCTCCCCAGAAGTCAGAGGTGGGGCTGAAGGTTCCAACCCTCTAACCACATGGTTGGTTCCTCTGGTAATACCCACATACTTTAACAGTCACTTCAGCACAAACTCTGCTGTGGTTGAAATAGGCTTATTCCAAATACCAAAAGATGTTCTTCTTACCTCTGTCACTCAAGAGACTCCAAGGATTTAAGGAGCACTGTGCAAGAAACCAGGGACAAAGACCAAATAGGTATTTCTTATGTCACAATATGGCAATGTGCTGTTGGAAAGATGTGCAGAGGAGTGCAGGGGGGATTGAGGGAAAGCTTTGACCCGTGAGAATTCTCTCAGGCTTGGCCAGTCTTGTGGTTCTGATGTTGAAGGACAGCCAGGCATAGGTTGTAGGCCTATCTTTCATCTACCCAGGCAACAGATAAGCTATGTTTTTGTCTCCAGTTTGTCACTTTAATAGGTACTATAGAACACCTTGTCCACACTCACTAAAGTTTGTTTCTAGGAGAGTGACCAAAAGAAGGCAGGGCAGGGAAGGGAGATGAGGGGCATGCAAACAAAAGACTGTGACATTTTAAGTAGGGACATTTTTACATGGGACTCATTTTAAGTCCTGGTCTGTCTCCCTGAGCTTCCAACCAGCTGTCTGCAGTGAAGTGCTTTGACGCATTATTGTACTATACACCGGGTTGCTCATTTAATCAGCCGTGGTGCTACTCTTCACATAGAGCACGACACACTTGACAGATTTATCACAAGACTGTGGGCTTTCTTTTCTGCAGCACTATGGAACCCTTGCCCATTAGCGATAGCAGGAGTGATGTTTATGCATGAAGAGAGGCTGTTCGATTGGGCAATTGTAGCTTCCACTGCAGCGTAAGCACCGGTCCCACTTATCAAGTGGGGCTAATAGGGGATCTTCATATGCACTGCAGAATCAATTCTCTGTACATGGCCTCTGCTACAAAAATAATTGCTGCTCACTGGTGGTAAAGATCTCAGCAGTGTCAGGGCCTTAATGGTGAGATTAATGTTCTACTGCTCCCGGGCAGGGCCAGTTCTCTTAAAAAAAAAAAAAAAAAAAAAAATCCTGAGAGCTTGATGAGATGTTTTCCAGGTGAAACGTGGAGCTGTGCTGATTTGCTATGTTATTTGGGTGAAACTTCTCTCTGTAGATAGTTTTCTAATTTTCTCTCTAAAGACTAATTAGCTGAAGCAACCAATGAATGGCTTGGGGTCCATTCCCAGATTCTGCAAATTAAATGTACGTGTAACTGTGGACAAGCTGTTTTTTCTTTTTGAACCTTGGTGTCTTCGGCTCTAAAATAAGGGAGCTGTATGAGATGGTCTCTAAACATTTTGCTGATATATTCTACAGGTATCATGTTATATTGAAAATGTGTTAGGTTTTTGTCTTTTTTTTTCCCTACTAGATTGTGATCACATCTCTGATGTTATCTGAAGAGCCTAGCCCAGTTTTTGGTACATATAATATGGACTCAATACATATTTTGTTTATTGAAAATAAAATTTTGTGATTCTGTAATTATAAATAATTTGTGTACTCATTAAACAACAATGCATTGTCCTGGATGATATATTACTATTCTTTTTGTATCAGCAAAATTTAGAAAAAAATTAATGGGATTGAACTTAGTACAACAGCAGCATTGATATTGTTAACTTATATTATAAGCATTAAATTAAAAAAGACTAAGTACTTAACTATTGGCAAGAACAGTCAGAGAATTCATACATGAACTTGATTAGTAAGTGGGTAGAGGTTATCTTGATCTGTGAAGGATTGGTATGAGCAGTTAAAAGGCACAGTAAAAACATAAAATCATTGTAGATGAGAAGAAAATAAATAAATAAATAAATAAATAGTATAGAGTGTCTGCAGAATAACAAAGTGATGTATTGATTGCAAACAAAATTGCAGTTGAAGAGTTGAAGGAAATCAGGTTAAGTGTGAGGGCAAAGGGATGAGTCTTGGCGGAGACTCAGATAAGTTTAGGTCTACAGCAGTAACAACAAGGTAGCCACAGGAATTAATGGTCCTTTTAGAAAAACAGAGTATCACTGTGAAAGCTGGCTTGGAGAAAACATACTTCTAAATGTTTACCTGATTGAAAAAAAAAAAACAGATGGAATCTGATACCTTTCTTTTTGACAGGAAGCTCAACTTTCATCCACCATAAAATAACTACATTTGCATTGTTGCTCCAACTTTTGTTAATGAGTAGTACATTTAGAAAAAATATATATTTATCGTGCCACTACTTCATCATCTGAATGATTCATCTTTTATTTGTTCCTGGGTTCTTTCTGTTTTTTCAAGTGTTTAGTTTTGTGGTGGTTAATTTATGTCAATTCGACTAGGCTCTGATACTCAAATGCTTGGTCAAACATCGGTCTGGATGTTACCCTGAAGTTGGTTTTTAGATATTATCGACACTTAAATAATAGGCTTTGAGTAAAGCAGATTACGTTCATCCAATCAGTTGGAGACCTTAACAGAGAAGACTGAGGTCTTTGAGGAAGAAGGAATTCAGTCTGGAGACTGCCTTTGGGCTCTAGCTGCAACATCAACTCTTCCCTGAGTCTCCAAACTGCTGACTTGTTCTGTAGCTCTTGAACTTTTCAGCCCCGGTAATTGTGTCAACCAATTACTTAAAATAAATCTAGATAGATTAACACACACACTCACCCTGTTGATTCTGTTTCTCCAGAGGAGTCTAATTCAATTGTGTTTTGATAGTTAAGCTCTGATGCAATCCTTTTAAAATCCAGTTGATGAGCTCAGAAGTCTCTATGCCATGGTTTCAGCCTTGGTCCCAATCCCTCTGCCATTCCTGCCCTCCGTTTTCAGCTGCATGATGGAAGAGAGTGTACATCTCCTCTACACTGCTTCTCTTTTTCACTTCTGAAAGTGAAATTGTATTAGATCCTTAATATAATGTGGGTTGGAAATACCACTGTTACGGAAGGTGCTCACCCTACTTCTGCAGCACTGAAAGATATTCCAGGCAATTGGGTGCATATGAAATACCAAAATATAACTGCTATTCAACAAGCTATTATCACCTCCTCCTTCTCGTTCTTCTTTTTCTGATTTTTTCAGAAAAAAATATTTTGACCTATTCCCACTCTTCTTTGTTGCCCTCTTCTCACCTCACTCTAGAACTCCCCACTTCCAGATGTGTAAAAGTAACATGGCTCTTGTTTCCAAATGTTTTCTTTATTCAATAGAAAGCTTAATTGAACTGAAATAAGAGTGAAGACACATTTGAAGAGTCTGCTTCAGAGTAATCTTCTGTCTTTTGAAAGCAGTGAAAACAGATAGTAAGCATGTTAAAGTAAGAGCTGTCCCACCATTTATGCCGGCATTCGTAAACGCTGGCCGGCGAGTTCTTCTCTACATAGGAGAATTGTTTTGGCTCTGCTCTGTTTTTGAACATACAAACTCATTTCCTTGGATTTTGCTTGAAGCCATGTGGTTGATTACAGATCAAGAGGTACTGCTGGGGAGTAGGATACACTCTGGGATTTTTGCTAGTCATTGAATTAGGTTCTTTTTTCTCCCCTATGTTTTTGCAATGTTGAAGTTAACATATTCACTGCAAAAAAAAAAAAAAAAAAAAAGAAGAAGAAAGGAAGAAAGAAACCCTCAAATTTAAACAATTTTAGCCATAATTTAATGATATATAAATAATGACTATTAATGTTACAGTAATTTTCTCGTATTCTTTCTATGTGTACATGTGTGTGTGCCCATATGCATGAGAAAGCAAGAGGGTGATAGAGAGCAAAGGCCTAAATTGCTCTTGAGAAAACAGGAATTTCACATTTCTTAATACATGATACAATCAAATTTCATCTGACGTTGTCCTTACTCATTAGGGTGAAGTCCAGTCATAGTTATTTTTAGCATCTCCTTTTCTTGGGCTTGAACAGAATGGCAGCATTTCTACAACCCAGGAAACTAGGAAGGGCCCTTGCTCTCCAGTTTGTTTAGAGACTGTGCCTCCCAGAGCCCCTTGTCCTGTTCCCCGTGGGGGCCTGCTTTGGCTTCCGGAGCCATGGAGCTTAACCCTCTGTTTTTAGTGGCCCTTCCACACACTCCACTTGGAGGTCCTGCCACCTGCAGCTTATTCTCCAAGCACACTTAAAGTTGCCATCTAGACTGTCTCCCTGAAGGGATTTACAACTTTCTCACTCTGTTCTCATGATACTGAGGAATTGCTTTAGTCTTCTAACTGCTGTTTGTCCATCCTAAAATCAGGCCAGCTTTTCTTTCCTTTCCATTAATTTGTATCACGACATTTAAAGTCTCATCTGAACAACTCTATGTTTAAGATAACCAGGTCCCAGGCCCTAGGACCCAACAAACAGTATGTAAGTTTCCAGGAATAAGAAATCTCCAGCCTTGACATTTAGTCTCTGAGAATCCATGGATGCTCCCCACGGATGTATAGGAAGCTTCTTCTACATTTAGCAAAAGATAATAGATTTCAGTTTTCATACACCATTGCACTAAATGCCAACACATCAACTCATTTACATAGAATCAAAACATTATTGGAATGGCATTATAACTACAAGCTTTTATTTCTCTCTCTCCTCTTTTGACTAGCATCATGACTATTTTCTCATACAACCTTTTTCTTTCAATGTGCATTAATTAGAATAAATGGGCAGATGTTCAGGGTGTTAGTTTTGGTATACGAGGTCTGTCCAGAAAAAGTCCAGCCATTGTTAATATATTGAGACCAGTTTGCACGACATCAGCGTAACCTGGCAGCCAAGGAGAGTGGACTGGAATGCACAGGTGTAAACAATGACGACTTCACTGTACTAGTCAGTGGGGGAAGTAGATGCCGTTGAGTGAGCATGTGTACTGTGTGGCCATCACATTCAAAATGACCGAGCGAGCAGAACAATAAATCTGCATCATATTTTTGTGTTAAACTTGAACATTTCTCTGTGGACACTATTTGGGTGATTCAGAAGGCTGCAGCTAAGACCAACTGATAATTGGCAGCTTCATCATGACAACATGCCTGCTCATGCATCATACTTCATGCAGAGGTTTTTGGTGAAACATCAGATCACCCAGGTGACTCAGCCCCACTATAGCCCAGATTTGGTGCCCTGTGACTTATGGCTTTTTACCTTTGAAGTGGAAGAGATTTCAGACCATTAGTGAGATTTAGGAAAATAGGTTGGGGCAGCTGATGGTGATTGGGAGAACTGTGTGAGGTCCCAAGTTGCCTACTTCAAAAGGGGCTGAGGCATTATTATCTTATGTACAATGTTTCTTGTATCTTCTTCAATAAATGTCTATTTTTCCATATTACATGGCTGAATATCTTCTGAACAGACCTTGTGTACTTCATGTAGGTTATATCAAATGCTTCATAAAAAATACTATAAACCCTTTTTGTAGAGTACCCAGCCCTACTAGACAACTGGAGAAATATCAAGTTTTCTGTTTCTGAACTCTGCAGGAAGAGTTTAGAACATTTGCCTTGAGCTTTGCTTAACCAATTGCGTTGTCTGATCAGCCTAATTATTTGCAAACAGAAGTTGAAACAAAGTAGTCTCTATTCCTTTTCTTCTTTCACTCTTCCCATTCTGTGGTGGCTAAAGATACTGTACATTCTCAACTGCTCCCCTTGAGAGTAAAACTTGTTCTCTCTACCCTTGAATTTCACTGGTGCTGTGACTGTTTAGCCAGTAGAATGGGGCCTAAATTATAGTGTGGCAATTCTGAGTCTAGCTTTTCTGAGGACTGGAAGCTTTCATTTTTTTCTTTCTTGGGATGCTTGCTCTTGGATACTATTGCTTAGAACCCGCTCCCATGCTGTGAGATGGTTAAGCCACTGAGGGGGGTGTTGTACGGGCACTTCCATTGGATGCTCATCTGAGCTCCCAGCCAATAGCCAGCATCAACTGCTAGCCATGGGAGCTATCTTAGTGCTCTCTGATCAACTGTCCTCAAATAACTACAGCTCAGTCAATATTAGAACTTCCTAGTCAATGTACAGAGTCACAAATGATAAAAAACATGTTATTATAAGTCAATAGCTTTTGAAGTGGTTTGTTATAAAGCAATGAGATAAGAAAAATGAATTATTTTGGTCTCTATTACTGTAAGACCATGAATGTAGCTAATTATCTTTAATCTCACACCAGGTCTCTTATTGGTTTTTGTATAATGGGGCCATCTTTATTTAAAAAAGTTTAGTTTTGTAAGTATTTATTGAGAATGTACTCTGTGCCAGGCAGATTAAGTCTGGAGATCAAACAAAGTCTGAGTCAGCAATGGGCAGAGAGTTTAGCACAGAAAACATGTATAAGTGACTGATTACTACCTTGTGATAGTTGTATTACAGAGATGATTTTACTTGAGCAGCTACCATACACCAGGTATGCAAGAGGTTGGAAATGGATCAAAATAAAGTTCTTGCTTTGAAGGAATTTGCCAACTAGTGAGGGAGACAGAATGAAAACAGATGTTTTCAATATGATGTGGCAAATGCTAGGACTGAAATACGAAGCATTTGGTAACTCAATGATATTATGAGCATATAGCCCAGCATAGATAATGGGATATAAAAGATGTTTGATGCATTTTATATTTTATCTTCTTCCTTGATGGTGTGACAGATTGTATACTCTGAATACAGCTGGAACAATATTTGCTATCCTACATGCCCATTGGCCATGTGACCTTGAAGCTCCCCCATCAAGAAGAAGAACCTCATTGCACTCCCTTTGAAACTGGACTGGCCCTTGGGACTCACTTAACACCAACAGAATTTGGTGGAAGTGATGCTGCTTGACTTCTGAAGTTGGGCCAGAAAAGGCCAAGCAGTGCCAGCCTTGATCTCCTGAAATACTCATTTATCAGTCGCTCTATCTCAGAGGGCTTTTTTGGGAACCCAGCTGCCATGCTGTGATAATCCCAAGTCACATGGAGAGACTATATATAGGCACACTGGTTGACAGCCCTCGCAGAGCCCAGTGTAGAGATGATCCTAACTTGGCCACTAGACATAGTAATGAAGGAGCCTGTAGTTGATTGCAGCTCCTGCCCTGCCTAGTCACCTTCGACCCGCTGGAGCCTTCCAGTTGCCCTGGAGCAGAGGCAAACCAATCCCAATGTGCCTTGTTCAGAATCCTGACTTCGGGAACCCATGACCATAATAAAAAGTTTGCTATTTTATAGCATTAAATTTGGAGTGGTTTGTTACACAGCAACAGATAATTAGAACAGATGGGTTTCGAGAAAGAAAAACTTTGCAATAAATTATATTATTTTTGAATAGCATCTATGGTGAGGTTTGGTATTCCTGGGTGCAAGTTTTTTAGTTAACACAGAAACTGAGAAAATATTTAGTCATTCATTAATATCTGAATTTAGATCACAGGGATTTGGGAGTCAATCTCTGACTGAAATACTTTCCTATATTTATAAAATTGAGTCTATTTGCTTTTGGAATATTTCATTTCTACTGATAGGGACTACATCTCTTTATCTTCAGATTCAGTGGAAATGGAAATGTTGAAAAGACCTGATTTATTTGATATTCATATAAATCTGTGAGACACAACATTTTAGTCAGTGATTAGTAGGAGAGTATGGCTTGCCATATTCAGAGACACTGGCTACCTCTAGTATAATGTTTGTTGTGGCTTTTGATAATTAATTTTCATTTGCAGGAAGAATTTGTCTATATGAAGGAGAATTGCAGAAAAATACAACATTAAATGGTAAAGTTCTCTTCCACATTAGTCATTAGTCCTACCACTTACTAACAATTAAACCATGTACACTTCTTAAATTGGCAACTTGAAAATTGTGTAAGGAAGATACTCATTTTAATTATATGAATTAAAAGAGGCACTCTTTTTTTTTTGCCATTTTTCTACTTTACAGTAATTGAGAAATCGTTAAAAATTGGAATACAATTCCATTAAACATAGAGGGGGAAAAAGAGACTGTGTTAATATCCAAAACATTTCCTTTCTTAGACAGTAGTCTTGACAGATGAGATAATTAAATCTGAGTCTGTGTGGTGGTAAAATAAGTGACACTGAAGGAAAACAAGAAGATGCAGGAAACGGTTAATTAATGGATGCCAATTATATTGAAGTCAGAATTGAATAAATGTCCTAGGCAAGCAAGAGGACTGGTGGTTAAAGAAGGGGAAAGTGGAGCTAGCTGGGATGAAAGGTACTGGAGTCTACTTTGCCCCTCTTGATTACTAGGTGCTACTGGGCCTAGACCAGGACAAAGAGGAAAAGGAAAAAAATCTCCTGAGATCATCGTATTTTTAGAATCTGAAATTCAGACAGTGAGATCTTGCCATTGCAGAGAAAGTATATTTTTTGATTCACAATTTTCTGATTCTTTGCAAATGGGAGGAAAGCACAAATTAGAATAGATCCCAGATCCAGGAAATCTTTCCAGGTCCCAGACTTCACCAAATCATCCTCATCACCTCATGCTCAGTCCTCAGATTCCGCTATCATTTTCTTTCAAACTTCTGCTTGGCAACTGATGCAGTTTTTAAGAACTCAGGTTTTATCTGAGTTATCTAATCATGCATATTTTTTAAAAGAGCAGATGTGAAGTTATTAACTCCACGATCATTCCTTGCATCCCTTGCTCAGGTAGTTTATGGTTGAACTGTCTCAGATATTTCCAGATGAGAGATACAGGGAGGGTGTTGCTTGAGGCAAGAAAAGTTAAGCCAGTTTAGGATTTAGTCCATTCCATGCTGAAAGTGAGTTAGAATATATTTATAATTTTCTGTTTATCTTTTCAGAATATATGCATATTAAAGATAATAAATTGAATTTTCTCTGGAAACTTTTTCTAACAAATTAAGCAAAGTTTTCATTTAATGTTAAATTTGGATTATTTTTAGGAGATAATACAAGTCTAAGTATTGGTATGTGAGAGTGCTTATTTGTAGTATTTTTTATTCCATTAAAATTTTTTGAGCTTGCTTCTCAGTTCAGTCACCAAGCTTTACTAAACTTTACTAATTTTTGTGAAATTTGGACTAGTGTTTTGCCACTTTAGAGATAATCCCTGAAAGCTTCCCTCTTGCAGATGGCAATAAATCATTCTCTCCACTAAAAGCCTCTGTGTCATTTGAAATTTATTACAAAGAGCGGGTAGTGGACTTAAAAGCCATTTCACATGTCTTATTACTTCAATCATCTAATTTATGGTTTTCAGCTGCATTTGTAGTTAGAAAAGGTATTTTCCTTCCCCTGATCAATAGGAGTCTGGTTTTACATTCATCCCCACTCGTCCTCCCTACCCGATTATATCCACTACCTCTCTTAGATTTTATAGCTTCTGCAGCCATTCTCCAGGTTCCATCATTCAAGGTGATGCGGCTCTGAAGTGGAAAGTGCCAACCAGGCTGATGCAGATTGACTAAGCTTTACCAGCTCTTAGCTGCACTTGTCAAAAGATACCTTAGTTATTATTAGTTGAGCAATCTTGCCCTAGGGAAGGAGGAGCTGTCAAAAACTCCTGTGTTTAATATGTACATCTCAAGCTTCATGGAGAGAGTATGGAGGAAGTTGATTAAACACAGATGTAGTAAGCTTAAATAACACACACCTAATACAAAGAACGGTAAGGAACTGGTACTCTTTATTGCCATGTTGGAGGCATTTTTTTCTTCCACAATAAATAATATCTGTTCCCATATGTCAGTCTCATCTCCATAATGAAATTGAATATTAGTGGACTGATAAAATTTATTCAAAGCCTACTTACTATAAGCAAGATACTAAAAGACAACTACACCCTCCAATACAATTCTAAGTCAGCCCTGGGAAGTGAACGATGTTTTGTCTTTTGCACCCAAATATTCCTTTCTTTGTTCCCCTTTCTTCCCTCCACAATGGGACTTATGAGGATGCCCCTTCTTCCCTATTCTTCTGTGACCAAAACTGGCGGGTTGCCTCCAGAACAGCCCTTTCCCTTCCCTTTAATGCTTAATGTGAGAGCACACTGGTACTGTAAATGCCAAAGAGGCCTGGTACTTGTATTCTCATCTCTCTTGCATCTATGACATGGGCATGAAACCCAATCCTTGTAAAAGAGACTAGAGGAGATGCCTGCTAGGTTCTCCTGAGGAATGTTTACCTAATAAGATAGGCACATGGGGGGAAATACCTCCCTTCTCGTGATATGGTCTTGTCAGGTCTTGTCAGCCTGTGACGGTCGTCACTGCTGTAGCATCTTGTTAACATGAGGAGAAAGGCAGAGTGGAAAGATGACAGAACCTGGGTTCTTGGTAGCGAGCTGCACTATACCTGGAATACTTTGTTTGTGAAAAACAATGTGTTTTTACAGAGACAGGTAGTGGTTAGCTGTTTAGCCAAATAGTCTGGAGTTTCTAATTCCGAGGTGTAGGTACCTGTCTCTAAAATTTGAGGGATACTGTTCCTTGTTAGTGGTTCTTGTTCTCTTTGAGATAAATTAACTCCTTAGTTTAGGCTGAGAAGTTAAGGCAGGAGCTCCATAATCCAGGCCTACTTGGAAATTTGCTCATTGAAGACAACAATGGAAACTAAAGATGAGATTCATGCTCTTTAGATGTAGAAGCCTCCACTTTTTCCCCTTTCAGTGAATCTTCTCCCCATTATTAGGAATCCACAATTCCACAGTTATTTTGAGTATTAAGAAGCATGGACAGAGACTTTAAAAAGTGAACATTGCAAACAAAAAACCTTTGCATAATAAATAACGTAATAAAATGCAGACCATTTTCACTTATGAATAAATGCAAACATCCTAAATAAAATAGAAACAAATTAAATTGAGCAACGTAGTGAGAGGAAAAAACCACCTTGACCATGTGGTGTTCATGTCAGCAATTTAAGAATAGTTCAATATTAGTAAATATTTTAAAATAATTCTCATATTTTAAGCTGGAGAAGAAAAATCATATAAGCATCCCACAAATAGGAAAAAAAAACACTGAACAACATTTTATATTCATTCCTCATAAGGAGTTCTTCATAAACTAGACACAATGGGTCCATCATTAACATGATATAGAGGTAGATGGAAATCTTGGTGCTATTCCAGTGTGATAAGAAGCTGTCATGCCTTAACAGAAAGGTAAAACCTGAACTTCTCTGAGAAGGAAGTATGGTATATGTGAAAACTAACAACTTTACGGCTGAAAATATAGATTTGCATTTCAATTCTCCCACCTGCAATCTGTGACACTTCAGGCATATTACTTTACTCTTTGGGATTTCAGACATTTCATCTGAAAAAATGGGCTATAATTGCTACCTCAAGAGGATTAATGTAATCAAAACACATGTAAAACATCTAACATACTGGATTTTCATAAATGGTTGCTTTGGGGAAAAAACACCTATTCTGGGGTATACCCACCCCAAAATAGAGAGGAGAAGAAAACAAGAAACATCTGAATATAGTCAATACATGTTCAAAATTCGCTCTAAATAATCCCATGGCATGGATATTTCCTCTTTCTGAGACTTCCAGATAAGATCTTCAATGATAAGAAAGTTTCAAAAACCTGTGACACATATCACAACAGAAAGTTTGCCCTTCTTTGTCATTCATAATGATTCAAAAGAAGATATGTGCTGTCTGAGAATGTGCCTGCTGTGTCTGTTGATTTGGGGTCCGTGGCATTCTTCAGACACAAGGGTGTTATTTGGCCTCCTGGACTCCCCTTCTCCATCTTTCTGTTTCTCTGGCCTTCAGTTTCCTCAGTCAGGCACTCACACTTGTAGAAGATTGAAGAACCAGTTAATTTTTTTCTCCTAGAACTCTCTTCTGAAATTGCAAATTAATTTTCATAACATGGCTTTGCAATTCTTCTAAGAATGTGATTTCATTTATCTCAAATGCAGCAATGACAGGAGGAAGGAGTAGAGACCAGCTCAGTTCACGTGTCCATGTTGAGTTTGAACACGTTCACATTTTGTGAAACCCAATCATGTGTTTTTATGTTTTCAATAGTTTCACTTTCATTTTGTTCAGATGCCTTGTCACATCAAGAAGTATTTTTAAAGCTGATAGGGATCCCCAAAATTGGGCTTTTGAGAACCCTGAGTTTAAAAAAAAGTCTTCATTCGACGAACACTTTTAGTAAATGTCTTCAACGAGTATCGATAATGTTGTCTGAATATATTAAAGTACAATAAATAACCACGTCTGCTTCGATTTCCTCTAATTATCCCATAAATTCTCAATGGGAAATTCATAGTTTTTATCACTTTGTTCATCACGTCATGTAATAAAAAGGTCTTGCAAAGTTGACAAAACACAGTCTCTTACTATAAACTACGAAGTGTAAACTGTGCCCACCAACCATCAGTTTTGACCAGAATACAATTTTTTTTTGTTCTAGGTGCCTTCTCTGCTGCATATAAATTCAGCTTTTCTATATTTAGGTCAGACTTCTCATATTTCTTGCTCATAGGCACTTAGGTCATAGATATACCTGCTCACTAAAAGTATTTAATGTTATTTCTTGCTAAAAATCTCAAGCAGACCACATACAGGGGCCTATTAATAGAAACAAATAAGTAGTATCAAAATAACTTTTTCTGATTATAATAATAGGAAATTTAAGGACTGCATACAAAGAAGGGAGAAGAAAATAGCAATTGTCCACAGCTTTACCATTCAAAGGTAACTTCTCTTGACACTTGTTCCATTTGTTTCCTGTCTTTTTTGCAATGTGCATTTTTGAGGTATGAAAATATATCTATGCATCTATGCTTTTCTATTTATAGAGGAAAGGTGAGAAGAGGGACTGTCTTGGTTTCTCTTACACAGTAAATCTTAGGTTGCTGCTTACTTCACCAACTCACAAACCCTAGGCTGTTTATCATGCCTTTACAGTTTTACTTAATTCGTTTTCCAATATTTTATTAGGGCCCCAGAAAGTCTTAGGAAACAGCCTAATAATCTTCTAGATCTTCTATGTTAATAGCTCATTTATAAAAATATTTTATGAAAATGGAAATTAAAATGCCTAGAAATAGGTACTTCCTGTATAAAAAAGAGGAACATGCTCAACACATATGGGAAGACAACTATTGTACCTAATTATTGAAGCACCAAGACCTCACAAATTTAAGAACTAGGGCTTAAAAGTGATCAAGTTTAACTTTCTAGTATTACAGCTAAGATTATAGATAAAATGAAAGTACATTTCTAATTCTTATAGCTCTAGAAATTCTCTGATAATTTCTGACTCAAATACAAAACACAAATTACAGTAAAAGAATGATTGTGGAACCCCTTATTTTGCGGAGATAAAAGATGCATCGATCAAGATGCAATAGAAGGATGAATTGTTCAAGAGGTTTATCTCATTTTCAGGGGGATTTCTTATGTAATATATTCATTTCCACAGCCAGTACTCCTCTCTCCTCTCTAAAGTCAAGCCAGGTTGCTTGACTCCAGCTTATGGGAACACCGAAATAGAACATATAGGTAGGAACAGAGGTTCAGGGACGGTGGTACAGTAGTTTGCCTATCATAAAAAGACCAGTGGAGTACTGGAAACTAGGAATCACTTATTAGCTTGCCTTTTGTCTCTTGGTAGTATGGCAGAAGGTTTATACAATACTGTATAAAGACTGTCATGAATAGATAACAAAAAATGTACTAAAAAATTCCTTAAGGTGAAACTAATTTTTGAGAGTGATCACCACTTTATTTGGAATAAGAGGATAATAAATATTTAATTGAAAAATCCTTAAGAAGCTATCATTTTTGAGTGCTACTAATTCATTAGCAGATTTTTTTTATTTTGAAAAAAATATATGTATTGTGTATAAGAACTAATTCTAACCTTATTGCATTATGACCCAGCAATTTCACTTCTGGAATTATATGAAAAAAAAAAAAAACAACAACAACAAACAAAAAACAAACCCCAAACCCCAAAAGACTAATTTGAAAGAATATATGTACCCCTATATTCATTGCTGTGTTATTTACAATAGCCAAGCTATGGGAGCAACCCAAGTGCCCTCCATAGAGGAGTGGAGAAAGAAAATATTACTCAGCCATAAAAAATAAAATCTTACCATTTGTGACAGCATGAATGGACCTACAGAGTATTATGTTAAGTGAAATAAGTCAGAGAAAGACAAATACCATATGATTTCCCTTATAGTAAAATAAACAAAAAACAAGCAGACAAAATAGAAATTGACTCACAGATATAGAGATCAGACTGAAATTTGCCAGAAGGGGAGGGGGATTAGGGGGCTGAAGGAAAAAGTTGAAGGGATTAAGAAGTACACCTTGGCCCTGGCTGGTGTAGCTCAGTGGATTGAGCACCGTCCTGAGAACTGAAGGGTCACCAGTTCAATTCCCAGCCAAGGCACATCCCTGGGCTGCAGGCCAGGTCCCCAGATGGGGGTATGTGAGAGGCAACCACACATTAATGTTTCTCTCCCTCCCTTTCTCCTTCCCTTCCCCTCTCTCTAAAAATAAATAAATAAAATCTTTACAAAAAAAGAAGAAGTAAAAATTGGCAGTCACAAAATGGTCTGGAGATGTAATGTGCAGCATAGCAAATATGGTCAGTAATATTTTAATAACTATGTACAATGCCAGGTGGTACTGGAAATATCAGGGGGAACATTTTGTAAAGTATATGATTGTCTAACCACTATGTTATTCACCTGAAACTGTGACAAAATAATATCATATGTAAATTGTGATTGAAAAATAAAATTAACATAAAACAAAAAACTAATTGGATCTGCTCCTCAAAAAAGAAATGAAACATATTAAATTTTGCCTACATTAAATAAGAATTTTCCAGTCATATATAAACTTTATATATAATATAAATTTCTATATGAGACCATTTTCTGTTTACTATGTATTTGATGTTTTCTCACATAAGATAACTATGACATTCTTTTTAGAAGTTGCATAAAATTGCATGGAATGGGTATACAACTTTCTTTTTAGTTATCATTATCCTTTGGTGGGTATTTTGGTTATTTTTTCACTTCAAAATTATTTAAAAAACTGTTTTATATTTCCCTCTCTTTTTTATATTTTGATTTTTTGAAGGGATACTTTTAAGTCATCAGACATTCATTTTGTGCATACTGAATTGTCTCAGTGGTGTAATGGCTGAGCATTAGCGTATGACTCTCTCTTGTTTCATAACTTGTGTATATGTTTAAAATATACAGGGAGGCCACTTATTCAGCAGCTACTTTGCCATGGATTTATATTCGCTAGTTTGTCTTAAGTCATCAAAGATATTCTTGTCATTGAATGGATAAACTGTCTGAAGAAATTAATCAAAACAAGATTTCCAGGTTGATGTTAATATGAATTGTGCTGCCAAATCACAAATTAGAGCAAAAAAATTGTAAAAATATAAACATTTCAATGAGTTTAATTGAATTATTTTCCTTAGATATTCTTTCTTCTATTTATTTAAATTTTTAGTCTTCTATATAAATGTGGTCCTCCTGATCATAATAAAGGAAGCAACTCTTAAATTATGTATTGAGGTTTTCTGGAAATTTTTTTCTTAAAAATATTGGCTTCACAAGCAATGTCTCTTTTTATATCACAAATTCTGGTATGGTATCCCAAAAAATAGAAAACAACTTCACATGGATTATTGAAAAAGCAGTTCATCCAAGAGGCTTCTGTTTTAACCAATATATTCTATGAGCATTGCTAACAAAGACAAAAATATATTTATATTTATAAAATATATTTATATTTTTTTCTTTTCTGTGAAAATATGGCCAATAGTAAAGTGGCTGAAATCGTATTGAGAAGTGAAAATGAAGCATAGCTTCCGGACAACTCTCAAACTGGGCTCAAGCTCTGTGTAACTTTACAGTGGCTGAACCAGAGCTTTTAACAATGAGATTTAGGTGGATAAGCTTAGAAATCTGCTTTATAAAATTTAACCTCTCAAACAGGAAATTGGAGGTAAAGTGGATCTCAGACTGCATTTCCTGTGAGCACAATAATGCATTATTTTTCTAGGGACAGAGTGCACTAGGAATGTATGCAATGGACAGGGACAATTGTAAGAATGAGAAATTGTACTTCTTAAGTCTCTCTAGAGACTATTGAAGAATCATGTGGCCTGAAGAAATCCTTCCATGTGTCTCCTGATTTCCAGGAAAACATATTTCTAAGCTACTGCAAGAGGTGACATTTTATTTTCTCCATGAAAGACTCTCTTAGGAGGTTATTTTACATTTTCTCTCTCAGACCCATTCCAAAGAGGTTTTCCTTAGTGCAGACAGGACTCATATCTCTTATAAAAGATGGAGAGCAGGTAGAATAGCTTCTTCAGGGTTTGGGGAATGTGTAAGAGAGTAATTTAAAGTTTTTCTTTTTATCATCAGAGTTTTATCTATATCCTTCTAAAGTTACTGAGCCAAAGCTGAGGAATGATTTTTAGGTAGTCTAGTAGGTAGAAAATACACCATTGCCCACCTCAAAATTGTTTTATTCCTGTATGTGCATCTCATCACTATGTGTGTGTTTATTTGTTGCTAACTAAGGCCTGTGAGTGATAGAAAAAGCTTGGTAATGATTACCAGAGGGGAAGGGGGTGAGGGAGGGTGAAATGGGTAAAGAGGGTCAACTGTATGGTAACAGATGGGAACTAGACTTTTGGTAGTGAGTATAGTATAGTGTATACATTTATTGAATTACCATGTCATACACCTGAAATTTATATAATGTTTTTAACCAATGTTGCTTCAATAAAAGGAAAGAAAAAAGGAAGGGAAGAGAAAGGAAAGGAAAGGAAAAGAAGGGAGAAAAGAAAGAAGAAGAAAAGAAAAGAAAATGCCTGGCAAGCACAACATCAACTCCTGACCTGCAAGTCATCATTAATACATCAGACCATTTTTGTTCTCTGCGTTCAGGAGCCTGAATCAAGTAGCTATTACAAACAAATGAGCACTGCCATAGTAGAGAAATTCTGATCATCTAAGCCCTAGATGTCAATCAACCACCATGGTCCTGTCAGAGACCAGAAGGCCAAAGATTTCAATGCAAGATGAACTTCAGAAGCCAGAGAAAAACCTCAAGAGTGATGTTTTTGGTTTTTGTTTTTTTTTTTTTGTAAATTTGCTTAATTTTAAGTGTGCAAACATCTTTCTGTTATTGGACAAAAAAGAAATTCATCTCTTTACTAGAATAGCACTCATATTTACAGCAAAATAATCAAACCACTGTCCATCAAGACAAAGGAAGAAAGAATGCTGATATTTAAGGACACTTGCTTCTTTTTAACTTTAGTAGCAGAAGCAGGTCTGTTCTCATAATGTTCCTGACGATACTTATGCAACAAGACTCTGGGGAGTCGGGGGACCTGAGACACAGGCCTTCAGGAACTCCTCAAGATGTTTCATCTTGCCATCTTGGGCACGATGTTCCCGATGCCTTGATGCCAGGCTCAGGAGCAGCTCCTCACCTGATTGCGTACACATGGTTGTCTCAAGGTGTCCAAAGGTGGTGATTTTGGCCAAGTTCCCAGAGTTAACTATGTCCACTGTTAGCAGGACCTGGCTCATCCAATTTATTTCTGGAATTATGGCTTGGTCTGGGCCAAAGATCGAGTCAGCCAGATGTGCCTCCAGATATGTCAGTTCCTGCACAGGAAACCACAAGGGCCAGTGCACATCCATGGTGGTGGAAGCAGTATATCCTCAGCAGCCAGTCCAGGAACTGGGTGGATGTCCTTTGATCCCCCATGATCGGAGCACTGGCTGGTGGACTATGCTAACAATAGCAGCCCCAGAGCAAAAGTTTTCTGTCACCTAAAACTTACTGAGAGCTACTTTTTTTTTTTTCAGGTTGGCATGTATATTCTCGGAAATCCTTTACAGTCTACAATTGTGCAAAAAAGGCTAAGATATAAAGTCCAGAAAATATCATCCTTTGTGAGTAAAGATAATCACAGTGATGACTATAAACGTGCTATCCATTAGAACCTTCTGTGAGGAAGACATGCTTTGTGCTGTCCAATACGGTAGCCACTAGGCAGAGGTGGCGTGGCTCTTGAACACCTGAAATGTGGCTAGTACAACTGAAAAACTAAACTTATTTTTTGAGAAACTGAATTTTTAATTTTAAAGATTCAAATTTAAATAGCCACATTTCACTAGTGGCTACAGTATTGAACAGAGAAATTCTATAGCATATTTCCTTGGAATGTATCTATCCTATAGTATGATTGAGAGTATTCTGATTACTGTATTTTTCTTTGTATGATGCACTCCCATGTATAAGGCACACCCATGTTTTTGTGTGTATCATGCATGGGATTATTATACCCATGGTATGTACTCATTATACCCATGTATAATGTGCATCCATAATTTCCCCCCCAAAATTTACCATATTTTTGGTAAATTTATACCCAGCAAAATATGGTATATTATTTGTTTCATTCTTTGCTATAAACCTGTTTAAAATGTATGCTATAAAGAAATAATTCTAAAATATAAAATCATCACATACTTTGGAAGTGTGTGGAAATGATGATGGGTGGTATAATTTTTTAAAATATGAAATATAAAAAATGTGGACTGGTGCATAAGAAAGTAATTACATAAGCTTGTTCAAAAAATAGAAACATTGAAATTAAGATCAAACTGACAGTAACATTGAAATTAAGATCAAACTGACAGTAACCAGAAGATAGGGAGGGGATAATGGGGGGTGAGGGGGGAAGGGTTTTCAGGAACAACTATAAAGGACACATGGATAAAACCAAGGGGGGTATGAAATCAGGGGAGGGAGGTGGGGATGACTGGGTTGAGGGGGAGTGGTGGGGGGTAAATGGAGACAACTGTACTTGAACAACAATAAAAAAGTTAAAGAAATTTAAAAAATGGAAAAAAATAGAGACATATTTCTTGGAGAAGTGTCTGCTCAAGTCTTTCCCTCATTTTTTAATTAAGTTGTTTGTCTTCCTGGAGTGGAGTGGTGTGAGTTCTTTATATATTTTAGAGATCAAACCCTTGTCTGAGCCAGGCAGTGAAAGAGAAATACCATATGATCTCACCTGTAAGTGGAACCTAATCAACAAAACAAACAAGTAACCAAATATAACCAGAGACATTGAAATTAAGAACAGTAACCATCCTGACAGTAACCAGAGAGGAAGGGGGGGGGGGATAATAGGGGAAGGGCCATCAAGAGACATGTATAAAAGACACATGGACAAAGTTAAAGGGGGTAGGTTCAAGGGTGGGAGGTGGGGTGCGGTGGGGTGAAAATGGACACAACTGTACTTGAACAACAAATAAAAAAAGTAGAGACATTTCTGTAAACGCTGTTCATTATAAAGGCATATGCAGAATTTCTTTATGAGCTGCAAGATCCTGCTATTTGTAAACATAAACTTTCTTCTTTAGTTTTTTTCTTACAACATCTGGTACATGGTAAGCATTCAAAAAATATTTTTAAAGAATGAATAAAGTTTTTCAGGTTTTATCACCCCAGGAGGTACCTCTCCAAATCTGCGAAGGAAACGGTGATAAAAGAAGAGTTCTTTAACAACTCATCATTTTCTTGCTGCAAAATTGCCCTTGGCTAATCAGCTCACTGCAGGAACTCAAAAGTAATAAAAGTGCATACTTTGACCAGTGGCATTTCTTAACATACACACAACCCTGTCCCCAAAAGTAACAGCAAGCTGTAACCAGTTAGTCTGTGCTTTGTTATTAGGTTGTCTTCGTGCTGTGCTTGTGAGTATAGCAATCCCAAGTGGCTCCACGTTCTAGCTTGAAAACTAAGTGTATATGTCACCTTTACATGGGTTCTTAGTCTTCAACAGGTGGTGCTGAAAAAAAAAAATTAGTGCCAGATAATTTAATAGAATTTTTTCTTGTAGTTCTTTACTTCAAGAAGAACGGCTCTGTAGTTACTTTTCTTGAGAGTTTAATTCAGAATTAGCAAATAATAAGCAGGAATCTTAGACTAGAACTTTTGCGTTCCAGACAAGATTGACAGACTTGGGACCCTCCAGTACTGAGACAGAAATCCAGTTTCCTAATAGTGAAGGGATCTTGCAGTGTTCTCCGAGTAGGTGTTGGATTTTTTCACAGACCTCCAGCACTCTATTGTGTCTGTCTGTCAAAGCTTGCAAGTCAATTCAGAAAGACTGGCTCCTGTTCTTGATCACTGAGCCACATAGTGATTCATGGCAGCCTCTAATAAGTCACCTCAGGAACTAGTTTGTTTATATCATCCTGATAGCCAGGACTATTCCAGACAAACTGAAGAGCATCCAGTTCAAAAATGTTCCTGGATGGTTTGCATATGATGTCACCAAGACAATGTGATGACTAAAGTCTGTAATAATACATACCTTTAAAAAATTATATTCCTGGCAAATAATACATGTTGATGATAGTTGAATAGCTTGAATTTCTTAGGAAGTTTCTCTGCCTTTCCAGTTGTACACCTGGCATCAGATACAAACTGATATGAAATGTCATGTGGTGAAATCTGTACCTTTTCATCAACTTGTAGATGTGGGCTACAGAAGTTATGTAACTTTCCAATGAAGTTACATAATATAATTGGGCATTTCTAATGACAAATGGCTGAGAGCCTCAGTATTGCAAATTGCTTTTACTGGCAGGTAGAGGCATCATAGATAGTAAAGACGATTTCAGCACTGTGTAGTGGTAGTACAATTTAGGGCGCAGACTCACGTTTGGACAGAAATCCCAAAACAGGCCCATGTTCGGTTCAAATACAAAAATCATGGACCTTAATTTGGGCATGGAACTTCTTGTCTCCAATTTTAACATCAGGGATTCCTTAATTTGTGCTTGTCTCTGTGTTTTGGATGACACTGTAAGCAGTTGGTGTCCCAGTGCCATCTGGCCCATAACAGCAAACATAGACTCATTACCATATGGTGAAATGCCAGCAGAGCAAAGCAAGGTTTCATTTCATCGTAACTCACTGAAACATAAAAGTAAGGACATGGCTGACATATTCCTAGAAAGTTCTTCATATCGGTGAGTTCGATACTGGGGAATGTGTACTCCAAGTCAACGAGGTGGCCTTAGGAAGCCTTGAGTTACTCTTTTGTGTGTGTAGGGGAAGGTCATTGTATCTTTACATTTGTTGTTTTAGTTGTCGGTGGTTGTATTCAGTTTCTATCGCTGTAAAAATTACCACAAAGTCAGTGACTTAAAACAGCACCCATTTTTGCTGTTTGTTTCTTATCTCACATTTTCTGTCAGAAGTCTGGATACAGTGTGACTTAGCTGGTTTCTCTATTTGGGATCTCACAAGACTGAACTCAAGGTGATGGCAGGCTGGACTCCAGGCTCATTCAGGTCAGAATTCTGCTCCTTGGGTTGTAAGACTGCCTTGTACTTAGTTCTTGGGGGTTCCTTGCTGGTGGTCAGCTAGGGCAGCCCTTAGCCCCTGGGAACCTCTCTGCCACCCTTGCATGTGGCCCTCTGAATCTCAGAACCAGCAATGGGGTGTCACATCCTTTCACACCTGCAATATCTCTGACCTTCCTTTCTACTGCGTCTTTCTGCCTCTAGCCAGAGAAAATTCTCTGCCTTTAAGCACCCATATGATTGAACTCGAACCCCTGGTTAATTCGGGCTCCTCTCTCTATCTTAAGATTCTTAACCATAAAGACATCTGCAAGTTTTGTTTTTATTGTTGTTTGTTTGTTTGTTTGTTTTTGCCAAGTAAGAGAATGCACTTGGTGTTCCAGAAAATAAGGAGGGTGTGGACCTCTGGGAGTCCTTTGTTCTGCCTAGCACAGTGATTATCAGAGTTAATAGTTTATTGTTAATTCTAGTTACTTTCATCTTGGTCTCATTCTCACTCTTTCTTTCATAAGATACCTGGAATACTGAAATTAGGAGTTTTTCTATAGCTTTCTGTAAATTTATTCTCTTACAATTTTCTCATCAAGTACAACTTAGGCATTTGTTATTATATATAGAAATCTAAAAAGTGAGGTATCTGTCAAATAATAAGCAATTCCAAGGCAAGAGAAATTATTAATTTAATGTGATTAACTAAGCATGCCCCTGGAAGTAAAGGCAATTTTTTTATTACATCCACTGTTACAGTTTTTCATTAAAAAAACTTTACAAATTTAGGAAAGGCTGCCATATGTGCAAAAACCCCACAGATATTAATTTAAAATAGGCATGAATTTTGGGAGCTGCTAAAGTTCCTATTTTTAGTTCATTTTAGTGTCAACAGTCTTACTACTAGAAATTACTACAGTACAAGTTTAAGTGTATTTAGGCAGATAAAAACTTGTTTGATATGATACCAGTAATACTGGGACAGTAGAACCCTGGAATTTTTTTTCAATTTATTCTGTGCTAATTAGTCTATTCAGGTTTTCTACTTCTCTTTGGCAATTTATATTTTTCTAGAAAATTACCCATTTTATAAAAGTTTCCAAGTTTGCTGGTAATTTTGAAATGTTGTGTTATAATTAATAAATTAAAAACCATCTTTATTTGTAGCTACATTTATTTACTTGTGTTTTATTTTGAAAATTGTTATTATTTCATGTTTTTTAATATAGTCAAAGAAATATTTTACTAGTGTTTAAATGGGCATCCATTCATTTTGTTTAGTCAGTTCTGTTCTTTGTTGTTTGCTGATCATCATTTTAGAGTTTTATTTTTATTTCCTTCCATTGTTTTATTTGTTTTTTTTTGTTATTCCTTTTCTTGCATATTTTGTAGAAATGTTAGTTTATTTAATTTCTTTTTGTTTCTAAAAAACTAAATCAGATATAAATCCTTTCGAAGTTTACTCCCATTAGAGTCTAAGGTAGTTAAATTTCTGAGTGCTTAAACATATTAAAATATCTTTATTTTATTTTTGCTCTTGAATAGCTTACTTTTACTCTTCAATCTTATTGTTTATTATTATTATTGTTATTATTATTGGCTCCATCCAGCAAAAAAGCTTTTTAAAAAAATATTTTAGTGATTATGCCATTAAAGTTGTCCCATTTTTTCTCCCCTTTATTCCCTTCTGCCCTGCAACCCCCCTCCCACCATCATTCCCCTCTTAGTTCGTGTCCATGGGTTATACAGATAAGTTCTTTGGCTTCTCAATTTCCTATGCAATTCTTATTCTCCCACTGTCTGTTTTGTACCTACCATTTACATACCTTATTCCCTACACCTTTCCCCCATTATTCCCCTTCCCCCTCCCTGCTAATAACCTTCCATGTGATCTCCATTTCTGTGATTCTCTTCCTGTTCTAGTTGTTTGCTTAATTTGTTGGATGTTTTCTTTAGGTTCAGCTGTTGATAGTTGTGTTTGCTGTCATTTTTCTGTTCATAGTTTTGATCATCTTCTTATTTTCAGATAACTCCCTTTAACACTTCACACAATAAGGGCTTGGTGATGATGAATTCCTTTAACTTGACTTTATCTGTGAAGCAATTTATATGCCCTTACATTCTAAATGATAGCTTTGCTAGAGAAAGTAATCTTGGATGTTGGTCCTTGCCTTTCATGACTTGGAATACTTCTTTCTAGCCCCTTCTTGCCTGCAAGGTTTCTTTTGAGATATCAGCTGACAGTCTAATGGGAACTCCTTTGTAGGTAACTGTCTCCTTTTCACTTGCTGCTTTTAAGATTCTCTGCTTATCTTTAATCCTGGATAATGTAATTATGATGTGCCTTGGTGTGTGCTTCCTTGGGTCCAACTTCTTTGGGACTCTCTGAGCTTCCTGGATTTCCTGGAAGTCTACTTCCTTTACCAAATTGGGGAAGTTTTCCTTCATTATTTTTTAAACTAAGTTTTCCATTTCTTATTCTTCCATTTCTCCTTCTGGCACCCCTACGATTCTCATGTTGGAACATTTAAAGTTGTCCTAGAGGTTCCTAAGCCTCTCCTTGTTTTTCTGAATTCTTGTTTCTTCATTCTGTTTTGGTTGAATGTCTATTTCTTCCTTCTGCTCCAAATCATTGATTGAAGTCCTGATTTCCTTCCCTTCACTGTTGGTTCCCTGTATATTTTTCTTTATTTCAATTTGAATAGCCTTCACATTTTCCTCCATTTTGCAACCATACTCAACCATTTCTATGAGTGTCCTGATTACCAATGTTTTGAACTCTGCATCTGATGGGTTGACTATCTCTTCATCACTTAGTTCTGTTTTTGGAGCTTTGATCTGTTCTTTCATTTGAGCCATATTTTTTTGTCTCGGTGTGCCTGTTATATTGTAAGTGGTGGATCCGTAGGTATTGGTCAGGGTGGGACAACTCACAATGCTGTATTGTGGCACTGTATGTGGAGGAGGGGTCCAAGAGGGAACAATGTCGCTTGCTTGGCTATCTCAGCTGGCTTTTAGTCACTTCTCCCATTATCCATAAGCAAATTGGGCCCTTCTGGTGTCATTCCTGGGTGGGTAGGTTTGTTTACATTCTAGGACCCTGTGGGTCTCTCCAATGAACTCTCCTATGAGGCTAAGAGTTTCTCCCATCACTACTACGCCCACAGGTTTTCACAGCCAAAAGTTCTGAGGCTTTGTTTTCCTTTGCTGGGACCCTGGGTTTCATGGTCTATCCAGATCCCCATTTGTTCCTCCAGGTTTATCCTCACACAAGCATGGGACTGCCCAGTCCTCCAGCAGCTGCCTTGCTGAGTATCGTCTCTGCCCCAGCTGCCTGTCTCCATCCTTCCTACCAGTCCGAGTGAATGTTTTTTCTTTAGCTCCTTTGTTGTCAGACTTCTATACAGTTTGATTTTTCTGGCAGCTTTGGTTATTTTTTGTTTTTCAATTCGTTGTTGTCCTTCTTTTGGTTGTGTCAGGAGGTGAAGTGTATATACCTATGCCTCCATCTTGGCCAGAAGTCCCTCAAATCTTTTTGTATATTAAATTCCAGGTTCAAAGTTATTTTCTTTTTGGATTTAGAAATTTTCCACTGCTTTCTAGCACTTTGTGATAAGGAATCTGATGTCATTCTGATTATTTCTGAAACTCATTGTTCTTTTCTCTCTGGTAGATATTATGATTTCCCATTTTATTATGCTTCTAGTATTTTGAGTGCTTCTAGTATTTTGAGTGAGATTTAATATTAAATTTCCTTAGCACTTAATGAGCACCGTGAACCTAAATACTCATGTTTTTCTCTCCCATTTCTGAAAAATAATTTACCATTTTTTCTAGTACTGTCTTTCTTTCACTATTTCTGTTATTTGCTCCTAGAAATATCATTAGAGGAACATCAAATTTTGGGTGTCTACTCCAAATATTTTAAATTTTCTTATTAGCTTATTGTCTTGTATTCTTTTTTTGTGTGCTACATTTAAAATAATTATTTAGTCCAATCTCCCAAGTGATTATTGCTCTAGCCAGTATCATTTATTATTTAATTTACTTAGTATATATTTATTTCTATAATACAATCAGTATCAGTGAATATGCTACCCAAGTCAATAACTGAAACATATACAGTAACTTACATATATTTATATGTTCCTCTCTTACCTTGTCTCTCTGTTTCTCTAACCCAACTGTTCTAAGTTTTGTCTTTATTTTTCATTTACTTTTTTAAAAAGTTTGACCACACACAAGATATATGCCTAAAGTATATGGTTTTATCTATTTATTTTGGTAGTTTATTAAAACTTGTGTATGCAATCTTTTGGGACTTCCTTTTCATTCATTGTTAGTATTCTGAGATTTATCTGTGTTGTCTATGAGCCTGCAGGTCATTCATTTTACTGTTGTATTTTATTTTATGTATTTACCACCACTTATTTATCTATTCAAAATACCATGGCATTCAGGTTATTTTATTTTGGGGGTTCATTTCTGGATTTCTATTCTGTTCCACCAATTTATTTGCCTGTTTAAGTGCCAGCATCATACTGTTTTAATCACTGTGTGTTTTTTATAGTGTGTTTTAATATTTGGTAGTAGTAGTTGTTTTTTTCTTTAGATTTTTTCTTTTCCATTGTTTTCCTGGCTAACTTTGCATTCTTGTTATTCTACGCGAACTTTAATATCAGTTTGTTTAAATGCTTGAAATTTCTCTTTGATATGTTTATTGAGATTGTATTGAATTTATAAATTAAATTAGGGAGAACTGACAACTCCACAATGTTGGGTTATCATACCCCCAAAAGGGGCTGTCTATCCATTTTTTCAAACCAACTATTATGTCTTTCAGGAAAGATTTAAAGTTGTCATCATACAGGTTTTTCATATTTCATATTAAATTTAATTCTAAGTATTTATTTATTTGTTGCAATTGTAAATGAGGTTTTCTCTACAATATGTTTTCTAAATAATTATCGTGTATGTACATGAAGACTATTAATTTTATACTCTGACATGTTACTGGAGTCTTTTACAATTTAAGTTAGTTTTATCACTGATTCTCTCGGAGTTTATAGGTATAATATCATCTGTAAATATAGTTCTTCTTTATTCATTCATGTGCCATTAATTGCTTTCTCTTGTCTAATCATGTTGGTAATAGACTAGTATAATGTTGAATAGTAGTGGAAACAAAGTAATTGCTTTGTTTCTGATACAGTGTTTTCCCATTAAATAAGATTCTGGCTTTAGGACATAAGTATTTCTATTCCTATCTTTATCTCTTTCTCTCTCCCTACACAGATAGGAATATTACCATGTTATAAAACTATCTCTCAATTCATATTTTCTTGAGTATTTTAATAATGAATGGGCATTAAATTTAGTCAAAGATTTTGTCAGCACATATGGAGATAATCATGTTTTCCCCTTTATATTTGTTAATATGATGGATGATATTAATATATTCTATAATATTGAGTCAACATATTCCAGAAACATAACCCACTTGGTCATTGCTTATTACTTTCTTAAAATGATGTTGGATTCTGTGTTAATTTATATCCATTAGTGATATTGGTATTTGTTTTTATTCTGTACACAGTCTTTATTTGGTTTAACAATATTTACTTCAGAACAGAAATTTAGGATTTTTCCTTCCTTTTTTTTTTAAATTTATGTATGTGTTTATTTGTTTATTTATTCTTTTAATTGCATTTTTCCCATTACCATTTAGTCCCCTTGTACCTCCTTCCTCCCCACAATCACCACACTGTTTTCCATGTCCATAAGTCCTTTTTTCTTGTTGCTCAATCCCTCCACCTCTACCCCCGCCATTCCTTAGTTGTCATCCTGCTCTCTATCTATGAGTCTATCTCTATTTTGCTTGTGGGTTCAGTTTGTTCATTTAGATTCCATCTATGAGTGGAATCATATGGTACTTATCTTTCTCTAAGTGGCTATTTCACTTAGCATAATGTTCTCCAGGTCCATCCATATTGTCACAAAGGGTAAAATTTTCTTCTTTTTTACAGTTGAATGGTATTCCATTGTGCAATTCCATAATTGTTTTATCCACTCATCTACTGATGGATACTTTGGCTGCTTCCATATCTTGGTGATTGTAAATAATACTGTAATGAACACAGAGGTGCTTATGTTCTTCAAATTAGCATTTTGGGTTCCTTTGAATATATCCGCAGAAGTGGAATTGCTGGGTCAAAACCACATGCTCATATCAATAGACATAAAAAAAGCATTTGATAAGATCCAGCACCCATTTATGATAAAAACTCTAAGCAAAGCAGGAATAGAAGGAACATACTTAAAGATAATAAAGACCATATATGACAAACCCACTGCCAGCATCACATTCAACAGGCAAAACTACGTGTCCCTCTTAAGATCAGGAACAAGACAGAGATGTCCACTTTCACCTCTCTCATTTGACATAGTATTGTGAGTCCTGGCCACAGCAATCAGACAATAAGAAATAAAAGGCATCCAAATTGGAAAGAAAGAAAATGATACTGTACATAGACAACCCTAAAGATTCCACCAAGAAACTACTAGAACTGATAAATGAATTCATCAAAGTAGCAGGATACAAAATTAATATCCAGAAATCAGTGGACTTTTTATATGCTAATAATGAATGAACAGAAAGGGAAATTAAGAAAAATAATCCCATTTACAATTGTTTCACAAAGAATAAAATACCTAGGAATAAATCCTTCTTTTTCAGTACTCTTGAATAATTCCTTCAGCATTGAGATTATCCTGTGTTTGAAGATTTGGAGTGTCATTGTGAAATCATCTGGATTTGGTGCTTCTTAGGATGGTAGTTTCATATAATATTTTATATTTCTTCCTTCGAAATGATCTGTTTGAGATTATCCTCCTCCCACCCCACTCTGCCTTTGTTCATTGAAAAGCCTTTTTAGCCGGGGACAGTGGGGAAGGAGTAGAGAGGTCGCATACACTGGGATTTGGTAAATTTTCTTGTTTTCCTCTAAACTTTTTTCCTTTTTTAACTTCAGCATTCTTTGCCTTCGAGTACTAGAGTGATAGCTAATTTTATGTACTTTATGTGTTAACTTGAGTGGTCTGCTGAAGTGCCCAGATATCTTGGGTGTGTCTGATGAGAGTGTTTTTGGATGAGATCAACATTTAAATCCATAGACTGAGTAAAAGCAGATTGCCCTAGTGGGAGGGCCTCATTCAATCAGGTGAACACCAAATAGAACAAAAAAGCTGACTCTCCACAAATTAGAGAGAATTCTTTCCTGCCTGATGGTCTTTGAACTGAGACATCAGGGGTTTTTCCCCCTCCTGAAATGGAATTGTTTTTATGAAGTGGCAAAAAACTTGGCTGAATTGTGTTCCAGTGTTGTGTGGAAAGGAGAACTCGTGAGTGATCACATTGGATATGTAGCTGAGGAGATTTCTAAGCAAAATGTTGAAAGTGTGGACTGAGTCCTCCTGACTATTATGGTAAAATCTGAGAGGGGTAAGATAAATCAAAGACATTGTTAAGACTTGAAAATTTGGAAAATTTTCTGTTTATCTATATTGCAAAAAATGAGAAAGTTTATTTTTGTGAGTCCATTAAGGGTGTGGCTGAACAATTTGACAAGGAGTCTACTGTGGGTATGAACTGTGAATTTAAAAAGCCACCTCAGAAGAAGCCAGAAATAAAGATAAGATTGCACTAGCAGGAACACTGCCAGCTGACACTAAAAAGGACAGAAAACATAGGACAGAATGAAATAAAGTTGTCAGACTTAGAATCTGAAGGAACAGACAATAGAGCTATCCTACTGTGAACATGCAGCATCCTTGAAGGAAAGGCAAGAATAACCCCAAAATGAATTAGAGATCAACAGTGCTTCCATTCCCTCTGAGGGCACAGGCTACTTCCTCCTCAGTTTCATAGATTTAGGCATGTTCTTTTCAGAGTCCAGGATGCTATTGCCCAGTGCCTTAGAGGAACTGCTGCCCTCACAGAGTCTTGGAGGGCACAGCGTCAAACCAAAGAGGGCAATTCTGCAACTGTAAGAGCTAATGGAAATCTGCCTTGGCAGGCTGTATTCCTTTCTCCCAGTTTCTCCTTTTAGAGGGCATGTCTATCCTATACCTGTCTCATAATTGTATTTTGGAAGCAGGTAACTGGGGTAGTTTCATAGGTTCCCAGCTAGAGCGAATTTTGCCTCTGGATGAATCATATCTAGAGTCTCACTCATATCTGATTTATACAATGTTTAGATAAGACTTTGAACTTTAGACTTTAGATTTGATGCTGGATGAATGAAGTCTTTTGGGGCTGTGAGATGTAAGGAGTACATTTTGTGCATCTGAAAGACATAATTTGGGGGGATCAGGGTGGGACATTATGAACTGAATTCCTAATTCATATATGAAGCCCTACCTGCCTAATGGGGCTGTGTTTGGATTAAAGAAGTAATTGAGGTTAATTGAGGTCATAACAGTGGGGCCCTGATGCTATAGGACTAGGGTCCCTAGAAAAAGAGACACCAGAGAGCTCTCTTCCTATGTGCTCAGGGAAAAGATCATGTGAAGACAAAGCACCTGTCTGCAAACCAGTAACAAGACCCTCACCCAATAACAAACGTCTCCAGACCTTGATCTAGGACTTTTAGCCTCCAGAACTGTGAGAAACAATTTTTTTAAAGAATATTTATGTTCGCTTTATTTTTTATTGTTATTCTATTTCAGTTGTCTAAATTTTTTCCTCTTTGCCCTCTTACACCCAGCCCAACCCCCACTACCACAGTCAATTCCTACACCATTGTACAATTCCATGGGTCATTTGTATACATTCTTTGACTAGTCCCTTCAATTTCTCCACACCATTATCTCCCTCCCTCCTCCCCTCTGGCAGCTCTCAGTCTGTTCCATGTTTCCATGCCTCAGGTTCTATGCTGCTTGTTTGTTATTTTGTTCATTAGATTCCCCTTGTAAGTGAGAACATCCAGTATTTGTCTTTCACTGACTGGCATAATATTCTATGGTTCCATCCATGCTGTTGCAAAAGTAGGATTTCCTTATTTCATTCTGCTGCATAGTATTCCGTTGTGTAAATGTACCACAGTGTTTTGATCCACTCATCTACTGATATATACTTAGGTTGTTTCCAGCACCTGGCTATTGTACATAGCTCAGCTATGAACATAGGGGTGCATAAGTTCTTTAGAATTGGTGTTTTGGGATTCTTAGGGTATATACCCAGAAGTGGAATCACTGGGTCAAAGGGCAGTTCCATTTTTAATTTTTTAAAGGAGATTCTATTTTTAATTTTTAGAGCAGGTCCCACAGCAACTGCATCAGTCTGCATTCCCACCAACAGTATACTAGGGTTCCCTTTTCTCCTTGCCAGCACTTGTTTGTTAATTTATTAATGAAAGCCATTCTGACAGGGATGAGGTCATAGCTCATTGTGGTTTTAATTTGCATTTCTCTGATGGCTAGTGATGTTGAACATCTTTAAATATGTCTCTGAGCCCTGTGTATGTCCACCTTGGAGAAGTGTCTATTCAGGTCCTTTGCCCATTTTTTAATTGGTTTGTTTGTCTTCCTGGTGTTGTGTCATGTGAATTCTTTATATTTTTTGGAGGTCAAACCCTTGTCCGATGTATCATTGGAAAATATGTTCTCCCATATGGTTGGTTCCCTTTTAATTTTGATGATAGTTTCTTTAGTCATGCAGCTTTTTAATTTGATGTAGTCCCATTTGTTTATTTTTTCCTTTATTTCCCTTGCCCTAGGAGATAATATCCACAAAAATACTGTTATATGGGACATCTGAAATTTTAGTGTCTATGTTTTCCCCTGGGACTTTTATGGTATCACAGCTTATGTTTAAGTTTTTTACCATTTTGATTTTATTCTGGTGTATGGTGTAAGTTGGTGGTCTAATTTCATGTTTTTGCATGGACCAGTTCATTTCTCCCAACACCATTTGTTGAAGAGGCTATTTTTATTCCATTGTATGCTTATGCACCCTTTGTCAAATATTAATTGACCAGAGACATGGATTTATTTCTGGGCTCTCTATTTTGTTCCATTAATCTATATGTCTGTTCTTATGCCAGTACCAGGTTGTTTTGTTTACATTAGCCTTGTAGTATAGTTTTATATTATAGTATTTATAGTATAGGGATCACTATTGTGATCCTGCCAACTTTATTCCTCTTTCTCAAGATTGCCATGACTCTTTGGTGTCATTTTTGGTTCCATATAAATTTTTGGAGTATTCGTTCTAGATCAGTGAAATATGCCATTGGTATTTTAATCGGGATTGCATTAAATCTATAGATTGCTTTGGGTAGTATGGACATTTCAACGATCTTAATTCTTCTAGTCCAAGAATAGTGTATATGCTTCCATTTATTTGTACCTTCCTCAATTTCTTTCTTCAATGTTTCATAGTTTTCTGAGTACAGGTCTTTTACCTTCTTGGTTAAATTTATTCCTTTATATAGGTACTTTATTTTTGTTGTTGCTATAGTAAATAGGATTTTTTTCCTAGTTTCTATTTCTGATAGTTTACTGTTGGTGTACAAAATTGCCATCATTTTTTGACTATTAACTTTCTATCTTGCTGTTTTGCCAAATTCACTTATTAGTTTGAGTAGTTTTTTGGTGGAGACTATAGGGTTTTCTATGTACACTATCATGTCATCTGCAAACACTGACAGCTTTTCTTCCTCCTTTCCAATTTGGATACCTTTTATTTCTTTTTCTTGTCTGATCGCTGTGGCTAGAGCTTCCAATAATATGTTGAATAAAAATGGTGATAGCAGACACCCTTCTCTTGTAGCTGATCTTAGGGGGAAAGCTTTTAGTTTTTGCCCATTGAGTATGATGTTGGCAGTATGGCCATATATGTTCTCATATATGGCTTTCATTGTGTTGTGATAGGCTCTCTCTATTCCCACTTTGCTGAGTGTTTTTATCATAAATGGGTGCTGAATTTTATCAAATGCTTTTTCAGAATCTATTGATACAAACATGAGTTTTTGTCTTTCATTCTGTTTATGTGGTGTATTATTTTTATTGATTTGAGAATGTTTAAATATCCTTGCATCTCTGGAATAAATCCCACTTGATCATGGTGTGTGATCTTTTTAATATATTGCTGGACCCAAATTGCCAATATTTGTTGAGGATTTTAACATCTATGTTCATCAGAGATTTTAGCCTGTAATTTTTTTCTTGTTTTGTCTTTACCTGGTTTTGGAATTAGGATAACACTGGCCTCATAAAAAGAGTTTGAGAGTCTTCCCTATTCTTGAATTTTTTGGAGTAGTTTGAGAGAATGGGAGTTAGTTCTTCATGGAATGTTTGGTAAAATTTTCCTGTGAAGCCATCCTGTCTAGTCCTTATTTTTGCCAAGAATTTTTTTCTGCTGCATTTTCTCTAGTTTTTATTGGTCTATTCATGCTTTCTGCTTCTTGATTCAGTTTTGAAAGATTGTATGTTCCTAGAAATTTATCCACTTTGCCCAGGTTGTCCAAACCTTGGCATATAATTGTTCATAGTCATTTCTTACAATCTTTTCTATTTCTGTGGTATTGGAGTTATTTCTCCTTCTTCATTTTGATTTTATTTGGGTCCTCTCTCTATTTCTTGATGAATCTTGTTAAAGGTTTGTCAACTTTGTTTATCTTTTCAAAGGACCAGCTTCTGGATTTTTTGATCCTTTGAATCATATTTTTAGTCTCTATGTCATTTAATTCTGCTCTGATCTTGTTTATTTTCTACTCACTCTGGGCTTTATTTGTTGTCATTCCTCTAGTTCTTGTGGATGTAGGGTTAGGTTGTTTATTTGAGATTTTTCTACCTTCTTTAGATAGGCCTATATTGCTATGACTTTCCCTCTCAGGACAACCTTCACTGTGTCTCATAGGTTTTGGGTTGTTTTGTGTTTATTTTCATTTGTTTCCAGTTACTTTTTGATTTCTTCTTTGATCTGATTTTTAACCCATTCATTATTTTAATAACATGTTTTTCAGTCTCCATGTATTTGAATGTTTTTGAGTGTCTTCCTTGAGGTTGGTTTTTAGTTTGAAGCCATTATGATTTGAGAAGATGCTTGATATGATTTCAATTTTCTTGAATTTGTTGAGGCTTGTTTTCTGACTTACCATGTGGCCCATCTTTGAAAATGATCCATGTGCATTTGAAAAGAATGTATAATTTGCTTTTTTGGGATGAATGCTCTATAACAATCAATTTGGTCCATTTGATCTAGAGTGTCTTTCAATGCCTCAATGTCCTTGTTAGATTTTTGTTTGGAAGATTTGTCCATTGTAGACAGTGGGATGTTACAATCCCCTAAGATGACTGCATTGTTGTCAATCTGCATCCTAACATCCTCCAAGATTTTCTTTATGTATGTAGGTTCTCCTATGTTGTGTATATATGTTTACCAGGATTATATCCTCTTGTTGTACAACTCCCTTAGGGATTATGTAGTGACCTTCTTTGTCTCTTGTTATAGCCTTTTTTTAAAAGTCAATTTTGTCTGATATAAGTATTGCTACACCAGATTTTTTTCATGCCCATTTCCTTGGAATATTTTTTCCCATTTCTTCATATTAAGCCTATTTAAATCTTCTGTTCAGAGGTGGGTGTCTTGTAGAAGACATATATGTAGGTCATGTTTTCTTTTCCATTCAGCTACCCTATGTCTTTTGGTTGGAGCATTTAATCCATTTAATTTTGAGGTTATTAATGATAGGTATTTATTCATTGCTATTTTCCCCTTTGTGTCTGTATTTCTTTTTCCTTCTCTTTCTTCATCTTCTTAAAGCAGTCCCTTTAGCATCTTTTGCAGTGCTGGTTTGGTGGAGATGTATTCTCTTAGCCTTTTAAAAAAATTGGGAGGAAACTCCTTATTTCACCTTGTATTTTAAATGAGAGCCTTGCTGGGTAGAGTAGTCTTTGTTATAGGTCTTTGCTTTTCATTACTTGGAATTTTTGGTGCCATTCCATTCTGGCTTGTAGTTGTTCTGTTGAGAAATCAGCTGATAGCCTTATTGGAACTCCTTTGTATGTTACTAGCTATTTCTCCCTTGCTGCCTTTAAGATTCTCGACAGAACCTTTAAATTTTGCCATTTTAATTATGATGTGTCTTGGAGTTGGCTTCTTTGGGTTTATCTTAATTCTGACCTTCTGTGCTTCCTAAACTTGTGACTTTTTCCCTCAACAAGTTAGGAAAGTTTTCTGTCACAACTTTTTAAAACAGATTTTCTATCCCTTGCTCCTCTTCTTCTCTTTCTGGTATCCCTATGATATGGATAGTATTACATTTCATGCTGTCCTGCAGCACCCTTAAACTCTCATCACTCTTTTTGTGTCTTTTTTTGTTTTGTTGCACTGACTGGGTGTTTTCTTCTACCTTGTCTTCCAACTTACTAATTTGATCCTCTGCTTCATCTAGCCTGCTTTAATTCCTTCCAGTGTATTATACATTTCAGATATTGTATTCTTTATTTCTGTCTGGTTCTTATCCATAGTTTCTATGTTCTTTTTAATGCTGATATAGTTCTCACTAAGTTCCTTGTAATTCCCACTGAGTTACTTTAATATTGTAGAACCATTAGTTTCAACTCTATATCTGATAAATTGCTTTCCTGAATTTCATTCTGCACAGTTTCTGGGGATTCCTCCATTCCTTCTGATTGGGGGTTGTTTCTTTGTATCCCCATTTTAAGTGGCTCTTTTTATTTGTTTCTGCATACTAGATTGATCTGCTATGACTGCCTATCTCATTGGGTGGTCTTCTGTGGTAGGAGTTCTATGGGACTCAGTGATGAAGTTTACTCTTGAGCTGGACACTCTAGGAATGCCCTTTATTCAGTTTTTGTGGGTTCTCTGGTAGTAATTGGGTATTTGCTATTTTGGGCTCATTCCTTGGCGTTTTTTTCCCCCACCTGGCTGATTGAGATCACAACCTCCACCTTGTCTTGTATGCTGTTGTACAGGAGCTGCCAGAACAAAACAAGACAACCCAGCAAACACAATCCACACAGCAAAAATATCCTCCAACCTCATTACATCAACAACAAATGAGCTAAGACTTATAAAAATAAAAGAGAATAACAATATTATACAAAAGAAAAAAACAATATGAGGTAATGGGAATAAAAATGATTTTGAGAGGGTAGGGGGATGAGAAATTATAAGAGAATAGAAACAAGGCAAAAAAGGGAGAGAAAATAAAGTTTCCCACATAAATAAAATAGGGATGGAATATGGCAAACTGGAGTAAGAAAAGGCAATAGTACGATATGAAATTTGGAGAGAAAAAAATAGTGAAAAATAGGAAACAAATTGCAATAAAACAACCACCTCAGTGATATCCACAACAAAGGAGCAAGGATTGGTAAAGGTGGAAGGGGGATAATATTATAAGAAAGAGAAAGGAAAGAAGAGAAAAGAAAATATTGTGAGATGTCTAAAGTAAACTAATTTTGGTAGGCTAGAGGGAGAAGAAATAATAAGTGTAAGGGTTAGAAACAAGACTAGGAAATGGAGAAGCCGAAAATTAAAATGAAAATAAAGGCAAGAAGAAGGCAAATGGAGTAGGACAGGGGAACAGTAATATATGAGATTTAAAAGTAAAGAAAAATAAATGAATAAAATAGTGAATACCTAGGGACAGAACTAAAGAAATGCAACAACAACCCCATATCAATAATAATTGAGCAAATGTTAATAAAGGTGGAACAATAATAAGGATATTATAAGAAAGAGAAGAAGAATGTAAGATGACTAATGAAGAGAAAGATGGTTTTGAGAGGATGGAGGGAGGAGTAATAGTAAGAATGAGGAATAGAAACAAGGTGTAAAAGGGAAAAATAAATTTTAAAACAAAAATAAGAAAGAGAAGGATGAAAGGAAAATGGAACATGAGAAGGGCAAGTAAAATATGAGATTGGAATTAAAACTAAAATAAAAATTTAAAAAAATTAAAAAATATAAAAATAAATGTAAAATACAAAATACAATAAAAATAATTAGATAATAGGAACAAAATTGAAGACAAAGAAACAATGTTTAAAAGCTATGCAGGAGAAAAAAATAGCACAAATAATGGAAAAGAACGGGGTGGAAGTCATCTCTGCAGAGTCTAGTGTTTGTTGGCCTACCGTCTTCTTTAGGATCCGTCCCTTATATCAGTTAGTGTCCCAGTCTAGCTTTAGGCAGCTTGTTTGAGGTTATAAGTGATCCATAGTCTGTGGCTTTCTCCTTCAGCCTTGGCTGTTCCACTCTGTTGTGCCCTGCTGGCTTTTTATCAGCACAAGGAGCAGGGCTGGTTCATCTAACATTTGACAGTACTGCACATACCACCTCCACCTGCATTTGGAGGGGGCCTCTGATGTGATCAGGAAGGTGTGATCCATGGATCACTCCCTACGCAGCACTGTTCAGCCTTCAGGGAAGATGGTGGATGTGTTCCTCACCCCTGAACCACACATCTTGGTCTGTCCCAGATTATTTCTGCTACCCTAAAGTTTCTGATGAATTAGCTGTCTGTTTCATGTGTGGGATCAATCTGTGTAAAAGGGTCAGCTCTTTCTCGCTTGGTGACGATGGCAGCTCTGAGTGAGACCTGAGGATGAGTGGGCTGGCTACCTCTTGCTGCACCAATTTCTAATCTCACTGCTCCGCCATTTTCAGTTGAATAGGGCCTGAGAAGGAGCCAGCATATCATCTGATAAAAGTTCATAAAGGGCTCCTTTGGAAATTCTTGTTCTTTTCCCTAAATATGCACCTGGCTGTGGAATCTTGAGCCTGGGCTTATTGTTTTGCAGAGATTGTGATCCTGTGGGTAGAGGATGCACATGCCTTTCCCTTCCCAGAGGTTTGTATTCCACAGTTTGGGTGGCCCTGACTGGCTGGAAGGAATCTGAGGTGCTCAGCTCTAGCCCTTCCAGTTCCTGGCTTACTGTTCCCACAGGAGGCTCAGACCCAAACCCTCCATTGTGCACACAGCCCCCACTCCTGCTCCCCAGCAGCGCTGGGTGGTGCCCTGCAATCCCTTTGCTGTGCAGCCTTCTACTCTTCTTGGCCACCTGGGTTCAGTGGGCACAAACTGCACTGAAAGTGCAGTTTGAATCCGACCTCTTTGTTGTCAGGGTGGCTGCATATGTGTGGGTTCCCTGCTCAGCCATACCTCTGCTACCCTTTTAAAAAAACTCCCTATGTGGCACCCACATTACAGCTCTGAGCCTTTGCTCAGCTCTCCATGAACTCCACTTCCCCAAGGAGCAAAAAGTCTTTCTTGGTCAAGGATGGCCACAGCCTCCTGGTGCCTCTGTCAGTCTTAGGAGCCAGAATTTTTCTTTTGGAGTCTTGTTGTTGGTGCTCCAGCCATGGACATGCTGCTTGCTTTGTCGGTGCAGCCTGAGTCTCCTAGACTGTATATCCTCCCAAGTCTCTCTTGATTAGGATTGGGGGTTCCCTGTGCAGGACCGGGGAACCCTGCTCTAGGAGGGCTGGGAGCCACCAAGCTGCACTTTCACTCTTCTGCTCTTTCCTTTGCTTCAGGTACATTGCTCAGGGTATTTCCCCTTCAACTTGTAAAATCTTTTATCGGATGGTGCAAAGCCTCTTCTGCACTGCTTCAAAAGTCCATATCAGCTAAGATTCCATTGATTGTTCAGGTTACTTGTTGGAAGATTGGTTGAAAATAGTTGCTTGGGAGCCCAAGCAAGTGGTTTCAGCTTCCATATACTCGGCCGCCATCTTTCACCTTATTTTTTCATTGTTTAAATGACCCAGCCTGTGGTATTTTGTTATGGCAGTTTGAACTGACTATTATAAATAACAAGGGCACAATTTTATGCAGTGCTTTCTTAGGTATGTAATTGTTTCATTACATTTTAGGAAGGAAATTTGGGGAGGTTGATTAGTACACACAGCTGCCATTGTCTTTAGGTATGGAAAAAATGAATATATTTGTAAAATCTAGTGTGACTGATTTTTAATATTTTTTAAATTTTTTATGTGATATAATGTTCTATGGGATAATGAGAAAACCATTTCATGTACCCAAGCACAAGAGATTGTGTCATGGCAAAATTTATTTGGGTGGAAATCTGCCCCTGGATTTCCAATTTCCCATCTTACTCTGTTCTGCCATGGAAAAAGCCCAAACTTGTCTACAGCCAGGCCAGAACAACGGCCAGAGTCCAGAGTTTCTGTTTCATATTAAACCTTAGTCTTTTGGAGCTCACACAGTTTGCTGTAGGCCTACATGGTGGCTAGACCCACATGGTTGCATGTGTTCTGGGCAAGAGAAAGAATGTGCAAATAAATGGGGCAAGTACGGGTCACTAAGTGAAAGAAAGGGAGAACTTCTTTGTTTCCCTGAGTTATAATCAGGAACTTTTTCCAAAATAACCAATCTACTTTCCAAGATTTTGCAGGCTTCTAATGGGTCTATCCCCTAGCCAATGATAACTTCCTCAGGTTAGATTGACAGGCTTCCATGGTCAGGAACCACCCCCTGAGCCATTTTGACTTCTATTGTGCCTGTGCTTACCTTTGCTTTCTTTGTCCCTTCCCCAGTGACCTGCAGGAAACAGACCAGTAGTTCCTTGGAATGAGTGTGACTCTGAAACTTCCTGGTTAAACAAACAGTATTGTGCTCCTCAGTTTACTAATCTCAATGGATAATTCACTCCCCCCACCTTTTATTAATAATTAGTTAACCCCTTGCTGTAACAATTGGCTCAGAAAAACACACAGGTTTCAAGTGTACAACTCAACAAAACATATTCTGTACACTTCATTGTGTACAGTTCATTGCCCATTGCCCCAAGGAAAATCTCTTTTGGTCCCCATTTTCCACCCCCGTTGCCCACCTCCACCCAGCCTCCACCCGCCTGTCCCTCTGGCTATCACAACAGTGTTGTCTGTGTTTATGATTTTGGGCTAAAACCTTCACCCTTTTTCATTCACTTCCTGCTACCCACCATACCCTGATAGCTGTCAGCCTGTTCCATGAATATGAGCCTCTGTTTCTATTCTGTTTGTCAGTCTATTTTATTCATTAGATTCCACATATAAGTGGGATCAAATGATACTTGTCTTTCTCCAACAGGCTTTTTTCAAATCAGCATAATAATCTCCAGGTCTAACCATGCTGTTACAAAGGTAAAGTTTTCTTTTTTAAAAGATATTATTTGCTTATTTTTAGAGACAGGGGAAAGGAGAGAGAAAGAGGCAGAGAAATATCAATGTGTGGTTGCCTCTCACACACGCCATACTGGGGACCTGGCCCACAACCCAGACACTTGCCCTGAATGGGTATCGAACTGGTGACCCTTTGGTTTGGCGTATGCTCGATCCACTGAGCAACACCAGCTAGGGTACTTTTCTTACTTTTTAATTTTTATTTTAATTGTTGTTCTTGTACAGTTTCCTTTTACTCCCTTCTGAACCCACTGCCCCAGCCCTCCCCACCACCCTCCCATTTCCACCCACCCCCTAGTTTTTATCCATGTGTCTTTTATACTTGTTGCTCAAAATCTTTCCCCCTTTTCCCCTGAAATTCCCTACCCTCTCCTCTCTGGAGACTGTCAGCCTGTTCTCAATTTCAGTGTCTTTGGTTATATTATGCTTGTTTGTTTGTTTTCTTGATTAGGCTCCTGTTAAAGGTGAGATCATATGGTATTTGTCTTTCACTGCCTGGCTTGTTTCACTTAGCATAATGCTCTCCAGTTCCATCCATGCTGACATGAAGGTTAGGAGCTCCTTCTTTCTTTCTGCTGCATAGAATTCCATTGTGTAAATGTACCATAGTTTCTTAATCCATTCATTTACTGATGGGCACCTAGGTTGCTTCTAGCAGTTGGCAATTGTAAATTGTGCTGCTATGAACATAGGGATGCATAGGTTCTTTTGAATTGGAGTTTCAGGGCTCTTAGGATATAATCCCAACAATGGAATTGCTGGGTCAAAGGGCAGTTCCATTTTCAGTTTTCTGAGGAAATTCCATACTGTTTCCACAGTGGCTGCACCAGTCTGCATTCCTACCAACAGTGCACTAGGGTCCCCTTTTCTCCACAACATCTCCAACACTTTGTTGTTTGTTGCTTTGTTTATGATGGCCATTCTGACTGGTGTGAAGTGGTATCTCATTGTGGTTTTAATTTGCATCTCTCTGATAGCTAGTGATATTGAACATCTTTTCATGTGTCTCTGGATCCTCTGTATGTCCTCCTTGGAGAAGTGTCTGTTCAAGTCCTTTGCCCATTTTTTAATTGGGTTGCTTGTCTTCTTAGAGTGGAGTTGTGTAAATTCTTTATATATTTCGGAGATTAAACCCTTGTCTGAGGTATCATTGGCAAATATGTTTTCCCATACAGTTGGTTCTCTTTTTATTTTAATGCTATTTTCTTTAGCCGTGCAAAAGCTTTTTATTTTGATGAGATCCCATTTGTTTATTCTTTCCTTTACATCCCTTGCTTTAGGGGATATATCAGTAAAAATGTTGCTTCATGAAATATCTGAGATTTTGCTGCCCATGTTCTCCTCTAGGGCTTTAATGGTGTCACGGCTTATTTTAAAATCTTTTATCCACCTTGAATTTATTTTTGTGTGTTGTGTAATTTGGTGCTTGAGTTTCATTTTTTTGCATGTAGCTGTCCAGTTCTCCCAACACCATTTGTTGAAGAGGCTATTTTTACTCCATTTTATGTTGCTGCCCCCTTGTCAAATACTAATTGACTGTAGAGATTTGAGTTTATTTCTGGGCTCTCTGTTCTATTCCACTGGTCCATGTGCCTGTTTTTATGCCACTACCATGTTGTTTTGATTACAGTGGCCTTGTAATACAGTTTGGTGTCAGGTATTGTGATCCCTCCTACTTTGCTCTTTTTTCTCAAAATTGCTGCAGCTAATCAAGGTTGTTTATGGTTCCATATAAATTTTTGAAGTATTTGTTCTATGTCTGTGAAATATGCCATTGGTACTTTAATAGGTATTGCATTGAACCTGTAAATTGCTTTGGGTAGTACGGGCATTTTGATGATGTTGATTCTTCCAATCCATGAACACGGTATATGCTTCCATTTGTTTGTGTCTTCCTTGATTTCTTTCTTCAGTGTTGTATAGTTTTCTGCATACAGGTCTTTTACCTCCTTGGTTAGGTTTATTCCTAGGTATTTTATTTTTTCATTTTGCTATATTGAATGGGATTTTTTTCTTGACTTCTGCTTCTGCTCTTTCATTGTTGGTATACAAAAATACCTTTGATTTCTGGATATTGGCTTTGTATCCGGCTGTTTGGCCAAATTCATTATTAGGTTGAACAGCTTTTTGGCTGAGTCTATAGGATTTTCTATGTACACTATGAAGTCATCTGCAAACAATGATAGTTTTGTTTCCTCCTTTCCAATTTGGATGCCTTTTATTTCCTTTTCTTATCTAATTGCTGTGGCTAATACTTCCAATACTATATTGAATAGAAGTGGTGAAAGTGGACAGCCTTGTCTTGCTCCTGATCTTACTGGGAAATATTTTAGTTTTTGCCTGTTGAGTATGATGTTGGCTGTAGGTCTCTCATATATGGCCTTTCTTATGTTGAGGAATGCTACCTCTATTCCCTGTTTCCTGAGTGTTTTTATAATAAATGAGTGCTCTACCTTATCAAATGCTTTTTCCGCGTCTATTGATACAATCATGTATTTTTTGTCTTTGCTTTTGTTTATGTGATGTATTACATTTACTGATTTGTGAATGTTGAACCATCCTTGCATCCCTGCGATGAATCCCTCTTGGTCATGATGTATGATCTTTTTAATGTATTGTTGGATGCGGTTTGCCAATATTTTGTTGAGAATTTTAGCGTCTGTGTTCATCAGTGATATGGGCCTGAAGTTTCTTTCTTTGTGATGTCTTTTTCTGGTTTTGGGATTAGAATGATGCTGGCTTCATAAAAAGAGTTTGGGAGTCTCCCATCATTTTGGATTTTTTGGAAAAATTTGTGAAGGATAGGGGTTACCTCTTCCTTAAATGCTTTGTAGAATTCTCCTGTGAAACCATCTGGTCCAGGGCTTTGTGTGTCGGGAGTTTTTTGATTACTGCTTCTATTTCCTCTGTTGTTATTGGTCTGTTCAGGTTTTCTGCTTCTTCTTCATTGAGTTTTGGGAGATTATATTTTTCTAGAAACTTGTCCATTACACCCAGGTTTTCAAATTTCTTGACATACAGTTCGTCATAGTAATTTCTTACAATCCTTTGTATTTCTGTGGTGTCAGTTGTAATCTCTCCTCTTTCATTTCTGATTGTGTTTATTTGGGTCCTCTCTCTTTTTTTTCTTGATGAACCTGCTTAATGACTTATCAATATTGTTTATCTTTTCAAAGAACCAGCTCCTGGATTCATTGATCCTTAGAATTGTGCTTTTAGTCTCTCTGTCATTTAATTCTGCTCTGATCTTGGTTATTTCCTTCCTTCTACTTGCTCTGGGCTGTCTTTGTTGTTGTTCCTTGAGTTTTTGTAGCTGTAGCGTTAAGTTGTTTGTTTGAGATGTTTCTATCTTTTCTAGGAAGGCCTGTATGGCTATGAACTTCCCTCTGAGGACTGCCTTTGCTGTGTCCCATAAGTTTTGGGTTGTTGTGAGTTCATTTTCATTTGTTTCCAGAAACTTTTTGATTTCTTCCCTAATTTCATTCTTGACCCATTCATTGTTTAATAGCATGCTATTCAATCTCCATGATTTTGAGGATTTGGGGTTTTTCCCCTTGTGTTGGTTTCTAGTTTCAGTCCCTTGTGGTCAGAGAAAATGCTTGGTATGATTTCAATTTTCTTGAATTTGTTGGGGCTTGTTTTGTGACTTATCATGTGGTCTATCTTTGAGAATGTTTCATGTGCATTTGAAAAGAATGTGTATTTATTTTCTTTGGGATGAAGTAGCCTCAGCTTAAATTGATCTGTTCCAGCTCCCTGGGTTTGTGGTGTGTACTTCTGTGGTAGAATACCTGTGAGATTCAGTGGTGCTGTCTACTTTGGGTACCCTGGTGTTCATAGCTTCCACTGTCTCAGCTGTTGAAATGCCCCCTCTTTAGACCAACTCTGGATTTTTCACAGTTTCAGGTTTTTTTTTTTTCTTCTTCTTTTTTGTCTCACTCATGGGTATTTAAAAAGTTAAAATAAGAAGAAAAAATGAAAAAAAGATGAAAGAAAAGATGGGAAAAAAGGAGGAAGGAAGCAGAGATAAAATTGGAAAAGAAAGGAAGAAGGAATAAAACCAGAAAGAAGTAACAAGAAGCAAAAGGAATTGAGGGGTAAGAAAAGATAAAAATAATGAAAATATAATAAAAAATATTTTAAACAACAAACAACAACAACAACAACAACAAAACTCTCTCGCTGTTTTCAATCTTGCCAATCCGTTTTTTCTGGTCTTGTTGGCTGCAATGGCCCCAAGGGGTGATGGTACCACTTTTCTTCCTGTTCAGCACTCAGTTATCTTTGGGCTACTCTCCGTAGGGCTAGCCCTGCACTCTCCTGAGGGCTAGCCCAGTGCCTCTTCGCACAGGGCCTTGGGTGTATGTTCTGAACCTCCTGAGGAGTGCACACTTTTCTGAGTTTGTGGGTGTAAGCTCAGGTCTCCTATGTGGTGTGCACCTACCCCGGTCGTGTGTGGTCGCCTATGTTTTCACAGTCGTCTGCAGTCATATGGGTGCTTTTCGTTGCACAGCCATCTCTGATGGTGCATGGGCATGCGAGCTCTGGCCTGCACTTCTTGCAGAGCTATGCATGGTTGTTCACATCCCCAGCGTGTTTGCCATTGAGATCTAACTCCTCTCTGTGAGACGTCAAGCAACCAGGTCTCTTCTGGTGCTGCTGAAGGCTTGTTTGGCTGGGGGGGGAGAGGTTGACCCGGCTCCTTCCCTAGAGTCCTATGGCAGGTCTGGCAAGTGCCAGTTGGGACTTCAACCACCCTGGTCTCTGCGCTGATCCCTGGGCTCTTATTGTTCTGAAGTACTCTCCTTACCATGTGGATTTTCAATGTCTGCTACGATTTTCGATCTCCTGTTTTCAAATATGCTGTGTTTCTGCTGCTTGATTGCTCTCTTCCTCTGTAGATCAGCCAGATTTTTCTCCTGTGTGTAGGGGGAAGTTGAATCTGCTCCCTCCTACTGTGCCACCATCTTCCTTCTCCCCAGTTTTTTTATGGTCATGGTAATATTCCATGTATTTGTTATGGTCATGTAGTATTCCATTATGTAAATGTGCCACAGTTTTTTATTTACTCTTCTACTGATGGGCAGTTGGGTGGTTACAGATTTGACCATTTTAAATAATGCTGTAACAAAGATACAAGGGCATATATTCCTTAGAATTGGTGTTTCAAGTATCTTCAGATATATTCCCAGAAGTGGAATTTCTGGGTCAAAAGGCAGTTCCCTTTTTAAGTTTCTGAGGTAACTCCATACTGTCTTCCACAGTGGCTTCACCAGCACATATTTGCATCAACAGTGCACAAGGGTTCCCTTTTCTCCACATTCTCACCAGCACTTGTTCATTCATTTATTGATAATAGCCATTTTGGCAGGTGTGATGTGATATTTCATTGTGGTTTTAATGTGCATCTCTCTGATGATTAGTGACATTGAGCATTTTTTTCATATGTCTATTGGCCATCTGTATGTCCTCTTTAGAGAAGTGTCTATTCAGAACCTTTGCCCATTTTTTAAATTGGATTGTTTGTCTCCCTGGTTTTGAGTTGTATAAGGTCTTTATATAGTTTGATAACTAACCCCTTAATAGATGTATCATTGGCTAATATGTTCTCCCATAGTGTGGGTTCTCTTTTCATTTTTTTTATAGTTTCTTTTACTGTGAAACAGCTTTTTAATTTGATGTAGTCCCATTTGTTTGTTTTTTTTTTTTCCTTTGTTTCTCTTGCCCGAGGAGATCTATTGGCAAAAATATTGCTAAGTGGAATGTCTGAGATTTTATTGCCTATGTTTACTGTATTTTTTATTTTGCAACTTACATTTAAGTCTTTTATCTATTTTGAGTTTATTCTTATGTATGGTATACACTGGTAATGTAGTTTCATTTATTTGTATGTATTTGTCCAATTTTCTCAATACCATTTATTGAAGAGATGGTCTTTACTCCATTGTATGACCTTGTCTCCTTTATAAAATGTCAACTGAACATAAAGGTGTGGGTTGATTCATGGGCTATTTGTTCTGTGCCATTGATCTTTTACCTTTTCATGTGCCAGTACCAGGCTGTTTTGATTACAATGGCCTTGTAGTATGGTTTGATATAAGGTATTGTGATACCTCCAACTTTGTTCTTTTTCAAGATTGCTGAGGCTATTGGAGGTCATTTTTGGTTCCATATAAATTTTTGGAATATCTGTTCTGGAACTGTGAAATATACCATTGATATTTTAATAGGAATTGTGTTGAATCTATAGATTGCTTTGGGTAGTACAGACATTTTAATGATGTTAATTCTTCCAATTAATGAACACAATATATGCTTCTTCTTATTGTATCTTCCACAATTTATTTCTTCAATGTCCTATAGTTCTCCAAGTTCACGTCTTTTACCTCCTTGGTTACATTTATTCATAGGTAAATTATTTGTTGTTGTTGTTGTTGTTGTTGCATTAGTGAATGGGATTGTTTTCTTAACTTCTCTTTCTGATAGTTCATTATTGGTGTATAATAATGCCACCAATTTCTAAATATTATTTTTGTATCCTGGGACTTTGCCAAATTCATTATTAGATCTAGGAGATTTTTGTAGAGTGTTTAGAATTTTCTGTGCACAACAGCATGTCATCTGAGAATGATAACAATTTTACTTCCTTCTCTTCAATTTGGATGTTCTTTATTTTTTCTTCTTGCCTAATTGCTGTGGCTAGGACTCTTAGTACTATGTTAAATAAGATTAGAAAAAGTGGGCATTTCTATCTTGTTCATGACCTTAAGGAAAATGCTTTTAGTTTTTGCCCATTGGGTATGATTTTGGCTGTGGGTTTGTTATACACGGCCTTTATTGTGTTGAGATGTGATCCCTCCGTTCTCACTTTGCTGAGAGATTTTATTGTAAATCATTACTGCATTTTATCAAATGCTGTTTCTGCATTGGTTGATGTGATGATGTGATTTTTATCTTTCATTTTGCTTGTGTGATGTGTCATATTTATTGATTGACCAATATTATATCAACCTTGCATACCTGGAATAAATCCCAATTGACCATGGTATAAAATCTTTTAATGTATTGGTGGATTCTGTTTGCTAATATTTTTTGAGGATTTTAGTATCTATCTTCATCAGGGATATTGGCCTATAATTTTCTCCTTTTATTGGTCATGTATCTTGTTTTAGATTTAGGATAATGCTGTCCTCATAAAAAGAGCTTGGGAGTCTTCCCTTCTTTTGAATTTTTTGGAATAGTTTCAAAGAATATGTGTTAGTTCTTTAAATGTTTGGTAAAATTCACCTGTGAAGCCATGTGATACAGAACTTTTGTTTGCTGGGAGTTTTTTTATTTCTGCTTTGATTTCTTAATTATAGTCAGTGTATTCAGGTTTTCTGACTCTTCTTAATTCAGTTTTGGAAAATTGTATGTTTCTAGGAATTTATTCAGTTCACCTAAGTTGTTCAATTTGTTGGCATATAGTTTTCTATAATATTTTCTTAAACTCCTTTGTATTTTTTATGTCAGTTGTTACTTCTCTTTCATTTCTGTTATTTTTATTTGGTTATTCCCTGTTTTTTTCTTGATGACTCTAATGAAAGCTTTGTTAATCTATTTCTTCTTTTCAAAGAACCAGCTCTTGGTTTCGTTGATGTATTGTATCTCTTTTTTAATCTCTGTGTCATTTATTTCCACTCTGATCTTTATTATTTCCTTTATTCTACTTACTCTGCACTTTATTTATAGTTTTTCTAGTTGTATTAGTTGTAGGTTTAGATTACTCATTTGAGATTTTCCTTGTTCCTTGAGGTAGGCCTGTAATGCTATGAACTTTCCTTTCAGAGCTGCTTTTGCTGTGTCCCATAGATTTTGCAGTGTTGTGTGTTCATTTTCATTTGTTTCCAGGTAATTTTTTATTTCTTCCTTGAAATCATTGTTAACACATTCATTGTTTAATACCAACGTGGTTGAATGTTTTTAATTTTAATTTAGTTGATATGTAGTTTTATACCATTTTGTGTGACTAATGTTTTTTTAATCTGAATATAGTTTATTTGTTTTTCTGATTCTTGACATATTTGGACTTTTTTCATTACTTGTTGTGTCATTATTTCTTTTCTCTTACCTTTTTGGATTTAATATTTTTAATTTGGTTCTCTAACTTCTTTTTCCCCTTCAACTTTAAACACTTTACTTTTAATCTCTTATTGATTACTATTGAAATTTTACCATTATATTTAATACAACAAAATTTAAATGTAAAAATATCTTTATTTTTATCCCATACAAGAGATGACCTTGTCTTTTCTTTCTGGCTGTGCAAGTCATTTTCTTTTGGATTACCCTGTTTGGGGAAAGCTCACTATAGATGCATCTGTGGATCCATATTTTTTCATTCTTTCAAAGAAATTAAATATTGCCTTTCCTCCATCCACTTCAAGTTGTCTATGTGTGATGCAAGTAGACTTATGTTGGTTCTTATTATTCTGTTTCAGACGCTCATTTTTCTCTTCTATATTTTCTTACAGCCCCCCCCTTTTTTTGCTATATGTTGAATAACTTTGGAGGGGATACCTCTCAGTTTATGAGCACTCTTTTTATTACATCAAAGTGATGTTTAACTCATCCACAGAATTTTTTAATATTTTTTATTTTTTGAAGCCTTTTTAAAAAATATTTCTTTCTATTGCCAATGGGTTTTGGCTAAATACTCAGCTTTATAGACAATATCTTATTTTAAATTATTCATGCAGCTATTAAATTCTTGCAACATATTAAATATCTGCAGTTTTTGTGAGTGTAAATTTGTTATTTCTTGTTTACACTTACTGATGCTAATAGTAGTGGTTTTGGTAATTTTGTTTGCGAGTTGATTACTTGATCTTAACTTGGGAGAATCCTTCAGGACCTATACATTTATAAAATCTAGTGTGGTAAAAGTTTCCTGATTTCCAGTCAAGATGGTGCCATAAATAAACCTGCTCACCTTCTCATACAACCATATCAAAATTACAACTAAGCTATAGAACAACCATCATTCAGAACCATCAGAATTTGAGCTGAATGAAAGTCCTACAACAATGAAATTAAAGAAGAAACCAACTATGGAGTTAAAGAAGAAATCACTTTGAGACCAGCAGAAGGGGTGGAGATGCAGAATGGTCTGATCCCACACCCTTGTGTGGCAGATAAAAATCAGGAGGGATATCTGAAGAGTGAGGGGTTCCAGCCCCAAACTATGCCCTTCAGCCTAGGGCTTCAGTTCCAGGAAGGTAAGTCCCCATAACTTCTGGCTATAAAAATCAGTGGGGATTGAGGCTGTGGAAAACAGAAACTTCTGGATTCCAAGGCAATTCCTATTTAAGGGCCCATGCACTGACTTACTTGGACTTACTCCCTTTGAGCTCCAGTGTGGGGGCAGCAGATTGAAAAACATCAGAGACATATGGGGAGGAACTGAATTGTCTGGCATCATGGGAGAGCTTCTGAAAGAGGGCATTGTTCCTTTTCTGAGCTCTTCCCTACAGAGCCACAGAGTTGGCAGGAAGGTATCATATCTGAGACTCCATCAACCTGCCTCACATGGCATGCCCTGCCCTGGTGATTCCATGAGGCTCTTCTTCACCCCACTTTTGGGCCCACCCTAGCTGTACCATAGGAATGGCTTGTCTTGCCCATACTTCAGATTTTCCTAAATTCTCTCAAACAAGCAGCATCTGGCTTCAGCAAGCTCCATACCTCTTGTAAAGTTGCCCTAGGATGATCACTAGCAGCCTTGGTTCACAGCATGGCCTTGCCTGTGCCCCTTCAAGCCCAGCATAAGTAGCAGACATCTGCAGATCACCTTGCAGCTTATTTGTGTGAACCTGGACAGAACACAGTCAGTGGCTGACCTTGAATATGCCAACAGCAATCAAAGCTCAACTACAAGAGGCGGGTATAAACAGCCTATGCAGTGGGCATACTTTGAGTACCCAGCTTGGGTAATAGGGTAGGCTGTGTCACTAGAATCTACAGACACCTGTTATTTTAGGCCACACTACCAAGCCTGGGAGATGTAGCACCTTTACCAAATACATAGATACAAACACAGGGAGGTTGCCAAAATAAGGAGACAAAACAAAATGAAATAAAACAAAAAAACAAAAACCCCACTAAACTCTAAAAAGAACTAAACAAAACGGAGGCAAGAAATCTACTAGATTCAGAGTTCAAAACACTGGTTATAAGGATGCTCAAGGAACTTAGTGATGACCTCCATATTATTTAAAAAATCCAGTCAGAAACAAAGGGTACACTAATTGAAATAAAAAATAATATACAGAGAATCAACAGTAGTGTGGATGAAGCCAAGAATCAAATCAGCAATTTGGAATATAAGGAAGCAAAAAACAACCAATCAGAACAACAAAAAGCAAGAAACCTGAAAAAAAAATGAATACAGTGTAAGAAGCTTCTAGGACAACTTCAAGCATACCAACATTTGCATCACTGGGTACAGGAAGGAGAAGAGAAAGCAAGAAATTGGAAATCTACTTGAAAAATAGTGACAGAAAACTTCCCCAACTTGGTAAATAAGATAGACATACAAGTCCAGGAAGCATAGAATGTCCAGAACAAGATGAACCCAAAGAGGCCTACACTAAGACACACCAGAATTAAAATGCCAAAGGTTAAAGATGAAGAGAGAATGTTAAAACCAGCAAGAGAAAAACAATTAGTTGCCTACAAGAGAGCCCCCATGAGACTGTCAGCTGATTTCTCAAAAGAAAATTTTCTGGCTACATGGGAATGGTAAGAAAGATTCAAAGTGATGAAAAGCAAGGATCTACAACCAACATTACTCTACTTAGCAAAGCTATCATTTAGAATCGAAGGACAGATGAAGAGCTTCCCAGACAAGAAAAACCTGAAGGAGTTCATCACCACCAAAGCAATATTATATGAAATGTTAAAGCAGCTGCTTCTTTTTCTTCTCCTCCTCCTACTCCTTCTCCTCCTCCTCCTCTTCTCTTCTTCTTCTTTGAAAAATAAGAACAACAAAATGGGAATAAATATATATCAACAAGTAATCTAAAGAACAAACTAAGCAAATAAGCAGAACAGAAACAGAATCATAGATATGAAGAATATTGGCATGGTGACCAGTGGGGAGAGGATTCTTGGGGAATGTGGGAAAAGGTGAAGGGATTAACAGTACAAACTGGTAGTTACAGAATAGTCATGGGATTTAAAGTACAGCATATGAAATAGAGTAGCCAAAGAACACATATGCATGACTCATGGACACAATGGTGTGGGGATTGCCTGAGGAAGAGGGAAGAGAGGGGAAATGTGGGAAAAACTAGGGTAACTATAATAGCATAAACAATAAAATATAATTAAAAATAAAAAAATAAAAATAAAGTTTCTCGACTACAGGGAGGTATCAATTTCAGACAAGTGCCTCTGCAACACAGAAGGCTCAGAGAACCTGAACTTTTAAACTCTACAGGTCTGAAATTTACTGTCGGCCACTGCTGGGTCTGTCTGGTGTTTCAAAGGCATATGAGGTGATGCAAACAGGAGTATAAGGGTTAAACTTACCAAACCCATTGAACCTGTAAAAAAAATCCAATGACTCTTTTAAAAAAACTGTTCAGTTTAGTCCAATTGTTATCTTGATTGTTATTATAGTGAACATTTTCTATTAATTTCTACTTGCCC
>PVKU01009886.1:0-57454 GCA_004027475.1 Anoura caudifer | reverse complement strand
CAGCTGACAGTCTGATGGGAACTCCTTTGTAGGTGACTGTCCCCTTATCCCTTGCTGCTTCTAGAATTCTCTCCTTCATTTTAATCTTGGGTAATGTAATTATAATGTGCCTTGGTGTGTTCCTCCTTGGGTCCAACTTCTTTGGGACTCTCTGAGCTTCCTGGACTTCCTGGAAGACTATTTCCTTTGCCAGATTGGGAAAGTTCTCCTTTATTATTTGTTCAAATAAGTTTTCCACTTGTTGCTCTTCTTCTTCCCCTTCTGGTACCCCTATAATTTGGATGTTGGGACGTGTAAAGATGTCCTGGAGGTTCCTAAGCCTCTCCTCATTTTTTTGAATTCTTGTTTCTTCCTTGTTTCCTGTTTGGTTGTTTCTTTCTTTCTTCTGGTCCACTCCATTGATTTGAGTCCCAGTTTTCCTCCCATCTCTGTTGGTTCCCCATGCATTTTTCTTCATTTCACTTATTGTAGCCTTCATTTTTTCATCTAATTTGTGAGCAAAATCAACCAATTCTGTGAGCATCCTGATCACCAGGGTTTTGAATTATGCATCTGATAGGTTGGCAATCTCTTCGTTGCTTAGATAAATTGGCTCTGGGGCTTTGATTTGTTCTCCAGTTTGAGCCATTTTCATTTCTGTTTTTTTTTTTTTTTTTTTTTTTTTTTTTTTTTTTTTTTTTTTTTTTTTTTTTTTTTTTTTTTTTTTTTTGTCTAGTCTTGGCTGTTAGGTAGTGAGGGGTGGAGCCTTAGGTGTTCCCCAGGGTGGGACAGCCCAGTCTCTGGGTAGTGACGCTGTATGTGGGGGCAGGGTCTGAGAGGAGACAATGGCTCTTGCTCCTTCACTCTTGGATTCCACTCCTTTCCACCACTTCCCGTTTGCCTGGATTATCTGTGAGTGAATGTAGGACCACCCGGTCAGCCAGCTGCCTTGTGGGGCCTCACTGGTTTTGCACAGTTGCCACCCCATGCCCGGGTTCTGCTAGTTGCCGCCTGTGCACCTGGGGGCTGCCAGCCGCTGCTGCCTGTGTGCCTGGTCCGCACCTCTGCTTTTTCCTGCTGCGACTCCGCCCCTCTTACCAGTCTGGATGAATCGTTATTGGACTTCCAAGCAGTTCGATTTTCTGAGTTCTGGTTGTTTTCTTGTTTCTAAATCTTCATTGTCCTTAATTTTGGTTGTGATAGGAGGCATGGTGTGTCTGCCTATGCCTCCATCTTGGCCAGAAGTCCCTCATCCCACTGTCATCTTACCTGTAAGGTTTCTGTGGAGCAGTCCCTTGAGAGCCAAATGTGGGTTCCTTTGTACTTTACACTATTTTTTTTCTCTGTTTTCAAAACTCTCTCTTTACTTTAATTTTTGACAGCTTCATTAGAATGCCTTAAAGATGATCTTTTGGGTTGAACTTATGTGGTGGCCTATTAGCTTCATGGACTTGGATGTCCACATTTGGAAAGTTCTTAGACATTATTTCTTTAGTCTTTTTGGTCCCTTCCTCTCTCTCTTCCTCTGGAACTCCAATAATTAATGTATTAATTCTTTTGGTGATACCTCACAGATCAATAGGCCTTTTCATTCTGGTTCATTCTTTTCTGGTTTTTCTCTAATTGGATAATTTCAAAGTTTCTATCTTACAACTAACATATTTTTTCTATTTGTTTATTCTTATATTAATGCTATTCAAAACATTTTCATTCATTTTCATTCATTGGATTCCACAGCTCTAGAATTTCTGTTTGATTCTTTTTATTGATTTCTACTTTGATAAATTTCTTATTTTTTGTGCATATTTTTCATTTTGCCAGTTTTATTGAATCATTTGTCTGTGTTTTCTTTTAAACACTAAGTTTCCTTGAAACAGGTATTTTGAATTCTTTATCAGGTAAATCATAGATGTCCCTATCTTTAGGTTTGGATACTAGAAGATTATTGTGATCCTTAAGTGATGTCATGCTTTCTTGATTTTTCATGTTCCTTTTAGTTTTTCATTGATGTCTTTGCATTTGAGTAGCAATCACCTCCTTAATCATTACTGACTTTAGGGGGTAAATACCTTCCCTCATTCCTACTAGAGATTTTGAGGCTTCTCAGACTTCATATTTATATACATGCTTCACATTCCTCTCTCCCTTCTGTGGCTGAATTCTTAAGCTTATTTGTCTTCTCTTGATCCTACAAATCCTAGTCCAGCTGCTGATAGCCTCTCTTCTGTGTTCCTGAAGGTGGGGCTACAGCTTGTTTGTAATTTCTCCTGGCCCGCAGAACCTGGCCTTCTTTGAGTGCTCCATGGTCATCTACCAAACATCTCCTTCGTACCCACCCTCAGGAATGTGCCTTGGGAGTCAGCCACAGAGTGAGGGGAATGTGTGGGCAAGGTACATGGGTGCAGGGCTGCCCATCAGCCAGTTGGAGGAATCTGTGGGTGATGCTTTCCCAGTGGCTTGTGGACAGGCTTCCTGAGGGAGTGCAAAATACAGGCAGCAGGGACTGAATCCATCCCCTTAATGCTCTCTGACACTTTTATCTACCTCTATATATCCTCTCTCCCCCAACTGATGAAGCTTCTAATTTGATACTCTAAATGCTGTGAGAGACAAATGAGCCTCTTTGACTGTGTTCTGTACAACTGGGGAAGCTGGGTGCCCACTCACCTGGTTTGCCTTTCTCCCATGGGAGAAATCACAGGCTGAGAAGTTCTTGCTTAGCTCTAAACTGTGCTGCCTTGGGGGAGAGGCAAAGTCAAGCTGTTTCTTTTGCCCACTCTCATGCATCAAAACTAATATAGGAGTACACATTTTTTTCCCTTCAGTGAAATACTGGGGCTTCTTCTCTGGAAACCTGGACTTTCACAAAGGCTTGGTGAATGCCTATGTCAATCTTCTCTAGGTACTCTTGGACTGTAGCCAAGAGCATTTGGGACTGATTCACAGGCTACTGTGGCAATCACAGCCAGTATGGAGGTCTGCCTGCCTATTCAATGAGGCACAGGTGAGCAAGACTCCTCCTAGGCTCCTTGGCAGATGGTGGTGGGTCCCACAACTCCTACAGAGGCTTTTTTGTTTATGGAGGGATGCTGAATTTTTGTTGTTGGGGGAGTACAAAAATGAGAGACCAGTAATGCCACAATGATGCTGATGTCACTCCAAAATTCTTTGTGAGATTTAATCCATAGATAATTTGGGATTGATTGATCATCTTAACAATTTTCAATGCACGGACACAGTTTAGCTTTCCATTCATTGAGATCACCACACCTTTCTAAGCTCTGATATTATTCAACATCTATTCAGTTATTCCATTCCCACAGTTCTGGCAATAGGCAAAAGGAGAATTTTATCTGATCCAGAGACTTTTTCTCCCTTAACATTCCAAGTATTTCTTTCTTTTTTCTTTTTCTAAATTATTTTATTGTTGTTCAATTACAGTCATCTGCATTTACTCCCCACCATTCTCTCCCCACCCCCACCATCCCCACCTCCATCCCCTGCTTCCACACTGCCTTGGTTTGGTCCATGTGTCCTTTATAGTTGTTCCTGAAAACCCTTTACCCCTCCCCCCATTATCTCCTCCCACCTCCCCTCTGGTTACTGTCAGATTGTTCTTAATTTTCTAATACCACCAGCAAAGTTAGACAATGTGTTTCAAAGGTTTCAAGTTACCAAAGTTTTATCTCTAAGGGGGCTAAATTCTCATTGTAGGGTTTCTGGAAATAGCAGATGTACTCTAAGAGCAATGAGTGGAGAAAGAAGGACAAAAGGAACAGGGGAAGTAATTTTACAAATATATGGGCAGTCAAGTATCCTGGCTTGAGAACATGATGTCAAATATTTAGCCAATGGTCTGAGTCAATAGATTAAACAAAAATATTTTGTACCTCTCCATTTCAGTTTTTGTTTGACTATTGAGCTGCTCTATAGTTTTCAGAGCCCCAGTAACATTTGACCTCTACAACTGTACTCTTTAATAGACCTTAATATTTTCACACCCATCAAGCAACTCTCAGTGATTGATACTTTTCTAATAACCCTTAAATCTCAGCTTGCTTCTTCACTTGCATTAAGAAAAATTTGAAGGTGCCCCAGTGGTGTGGCTCAGTGGGTTGAGTGCTGGCCTGCAAACCAAAGGGCTGATGGTCAGATTTCCCATCAGGTAGGTGCCTGGGTTGTGGGCCAAGTCCCCTGTAAGGGGCATGCCAGAAGCAACCACACATTGATGTTTCTCTCCCCCTCTTTCTCCCTCCCTTCCCCTGTCTCTAAGAATAAATAAATAAATAAATAAAATTATTTTAAAAATGTAAAAAATTTGAAGGTGCTTCTCTGAACCCTGTTTCCACCCCCCTCCCCCCCCAAGGGAAAGTCTTGTTTTAAGTGATTTTAGGCAAATTAGCCGATGGGGCTCTACAGCTGTGAATTTTCAGAATCTGCACCATAGAAAGAGGCAGTTTTTTTTTTCCAGCATTAGTTTAGTGCTTTTTGAATGTAAGTTTATTAAGTGGTAATGGGCCTTTAGACTGATTTAGCTGCTTGTTCCTGTTGAGGCTATAAAACAGGCTCACAGTCTTCTCAAGCCCAGAGCTTGTTTGATGCTTTTATATAAGGCTAGGATGGAGGGACTTTTAATGCTGGCCAGAATTTCAAGGCTCACAGTGGATTTGCTAATATTATTATACTTTGGTAAGAGAACTCAGAAGAAAGGTTTTGAGTTCCATCCATGCTATCTCGAAGGGGAGGGGCTCCTTCTTTCTCTCTGCTGCGTAGTATTTCATTGTGTATGGATGGAACTGGAGAGCATTATGCTAAGTGAAATAAGCCAGGCGGTAAGGGACAAATATCATATTATCTCACTGTTAACTGGAGCCTAATCAACAAAAGAAAAAAGCAAGCAAAATATAACCAGAGACATTGAAATTAAGAAAAAACTGACAGTAACCAGAGGGGAGGTGGGGGGGATAATGGGGGAAAGGGGAAAAGGGTTTTCAGGAACAACTATTAAGGACACATGGACAAAACCAAGGAGGGGTGGAATCAAGGAAGGGAGGTGAGTTTGGCTGGGGTTAGGGAGAGTGGTGGGGGTTAAATGCAGGCAACTATAATTGAACAACAATAAAATATATTTTTTAAAAAGACTACCTTATGAAGAATTCTCCTTGTTAAAAAAAAAAGAGAAAGGTTTTGAGATATTTGTTGTGTCCTTCACACATGAAAATTAAAAAGAGACCCAAACACACTTTCCCAGTTGGAAAGAAATTATGTTCTACATCTGTAATCAAAACTGAATGCAGGTCTGGCTGCCTACCCCAGCAAAAGCTGAACTGATAGGAAAGGTGCTGGTGGGAAGGAAAGATTTTTTTTTCATGTGCTGACCACCAGAGAAGATGGGGACTCCTGTCCCAAAGCCCATATTAACATCTCAATGCAGGCAAGGATTTTTATCAGGAAGGAGAGAGAAAGCAGAACAAAGAAATCAGAAAGATGGGGCTGTGGACTTACAGGCAGTGCTATTGCTGGTCCTGATAGAGATCTTTAATGTCAGCCAAAGTCTGGTTTTAAAGCCACCCCGGGCCCAGACAGATCTAGGATAACCAATTTGAGCAGTATGCTGTTAGCGATTTATGGTAGGCATGAGTAACAAGGCCTTTGTTTTAGAGCATACATCTTGTTTCGTGACCTGGGGAAAAGTGTTGTTCATGATATGTTATTTAATCAGGAGCGTTATTTTGCTGGCTAGCATAAGCTTTTGTGCAGGATGTGCAGGATATGTAGGATGTGCAGGGTGTCTTCCCCTGGACCTTGATATGGATCTTTATGGTCTCCATTCTTGAGTTGGCTATCTGGGCTTTTTGACAGTTGAATTTCTGTGACTGACAGGTCAGTGTCAGCCAGGCCTTGAGGCCAGGCTGTTTCCTAGGTTCACCCAGGAGTAGAAATTCCTGAACTGTAAAGTGTACTGGAAAATACTTTTAATATGCAAGCTCTAGCTTCAAGAGAAAAGTCAGATTAGAGTAACAAGTTGGGTTTAACATTAACTAAGATAAAGATGGGGTAGCTTTATATAAATTGTTTTATAAGTTTAATTTGTTAGTATATTCTTATTTTAGTTCTACTCTATGGCTAGTCTGACTAATATAAGTAGTATATCACATTCATTCCCCATTACACAATGTGGAACAGTTATCTTCATTTTGGCTAGCATTAAGCCCAGGCAGACTGAATGAGCTGGGCCTGGGTTAGGAAGCCTGAGCTCCCCAGACCTCTCCATAGCTATGGTGCATTGTGTTGCTCAGGCTAAGGTAACACATTTTATGAGATTTGCCAGGTCAAATATCATTTTCATACTTTGTATTGATTGGGAGATAATAGTGGTTCCTATCCTAGGTGCCTTAGAGTTTTCAAAAATGTATATTAGACAAAAACCACCCTAAGAAGAAGTTTCCACCTTTGATTAGAAGACTAATCAAGGGAGAAAGTCTGAAACTGGTGGGCAGAGAAGGTGAGTTCATATAAAGGGCAAAGGATATTTGGAATTTCACAGCGGGGTTTTTAGAGAGAGTAGAGGCAGTCCAGGCATGCTAATGCACTGAGGTGTGAGGCTTTATCGTCGGGTTATTGAGGAGAGAAAAACAGCTGGAATGCTCTGGCTACAAGCATTTATTTATCTATCTAAATTGACTTATGATATTAGGACCCTAGGAATGTATTTATCTCATTCTTCACCTTTCTTATTTCTTCTTTTAAATATAATTAAAATTTTAACCCAATTAGAACAATAACCTAGTTCTGTATATTCTGATCATTTAAATATTTTGGAGACTTTAATATTTTTGCATAAGAATAAATATAGTATCAAAATTGTTTCTCATGAGTTGTATAAACTTTATGACTGTCTAAATGAAGTTATTTGCTTTAAGGAAAAGACCTGGGCATGTAAAGTGCCATAGAGTTCACAGTCCTTTTGTTGACTTATGAGTTAGTAGGCTTCTGCATTTTGAGAGTACTGGACAGTTATTCATTCCACAGTGGACAGAGGAGGAGAGAAGTCCTGTGCTAAAAATGTTTTGCTGGGGTTAGACTAACATGAGAAAGCCTGACTTGGTCAGTGATTCTTTCATTTGTTTTCTGAAATAGACATTTTAAAGGGGAGAGGTTTGATTCCTCTCCCCTTTTTAATAGAGCAGGTTCTGCTCTCAGTGGAGCAGTTATTAGCTGACCCCTGAGCATCTGTATTTCAGGGTGGGCAATATAAAAGTACTTAGCTCTGGTAAATATTCAGGGGACAAGTTTCTCCAGCCAGATCTTTTGACTACTTCTGCTTGGGTGGAGTAGGGGGCTCTAAGATCAACATCAGGCTTCATGCTTTGTTAGAAGGACTTCTAGGATCCAGAAATACTGTCATACTCATGATATGGTTTATTACAAGGAAAGGACGGGGATCCCAATCAATAAGGGTCAAAAAGGTGCATGGGGGAAGTTCAAGAGAAACTATGTATAAGGTTCCAAGTGACCCCTCTCAGTGAAGTCACCCAAAAAGTTGCTTAATTCTTCTAGCAACGATGTATGGCAATATGTACGAAGCATTGCCAACCAGAGAATCTCACATGGAGCCTTGGTGTCCAGAGCTCTTATTTGAAGTCAGTCACATAGGTATAGAGTATCTGTGTGACTGACCTTAGCTATTCAGTGTCTAGCTCCCTCCCTGCAACCCAAAGGTCAAACTAACACTGGGTATCCCAGGACTTCAGGCATTGAAAAAGAGGCATTCACTACAAATCACGATGTTAGCGTGAACTACCTAGTCTAAAAAAGATGGTCAGAGAATTCAGGAATGGAGGTTCAACTTTTGTGCTTGCCATCTCCACTTCCAATATCATTCTTTTCTCTTTTTCCTTCAGTCCTAAACCATCTTCCTTCAAATCAAAGGCAGCCTTTCTTCCTAGCTCTGCTCTGGCTCTCTGAGATCATGGTTGTTTTTTTTAGTCATATCCCATAAATATGTCCCAAAATAGATTTACCATTATGGGATTTTTGTAAGGATAACTTAAATGATACAAATGGAAACCCTTTCCCGCAGCATGGGAACGGTGCTGTGCCAGTGACTCGAAGACTAATGTGATTGTGGGCACACGAGCCAAATACCTCAGTGATGAGTCCAGACATGATGGCATCTGAAAAGCCAAATGCAAACAAAAACAAACAAATGGAAGTATTGTGTCTATTTTACTGTAATGGAAATCAGACTTTGTAGACATGTGTGTGTGTGTGTGTGTGTGTGTGCGCGCGCGCGCTGGACGTGAGGGGAGACAGTGGTTTACTATACAAACCCTGATTAAAGTCACTTGGCACTCACTGTTGGGAAGTGGAAGCTTGCTGTTATAGGGAAGCAATGATCTGGCTGGTGGGAAGACGCGGCTCTCAAACTAAAATCTAGGCTTAATTTTTCTGAAGCAAATTCTGTTCAATTTAACAATTTCCAGTTGCCTTGAAAGAGTATTATGGACTTTGGAAGAGGCCTTTAGATTTTAGTATCCTCTTGTAACTTTTATAGTTAGTACTTAAATTATACACATATCAAGAATTATATTAAGTAATGCCCCCAAAAGAATACATTGATATTTGGTACTGTTTTTCTGATTCTGAGAGTTGGTCCTAAGTCCAGTTCTTTGAAAGCTGAGATAACCAACTTTCATTGTGGTTTTTATTTTTTTTTATTTTTTTTTATTAGGGCTGAGAAGAAGTCTGAGCTAGATATTCAGGAACAGTATACATGCCCTGGATTATTCAGGAGCTTTTGACAGGGCTGTTTTAAAGAAAATCCCCAGGTCTAGCATGTAGGATTGCTTAAGCTCTAAGGTAATATCAGACCCTAGAAACCATACAAACAAGCAATATACCGAAACTTTGTAAGCCCTAATGGGGACTTCATGACTTTCTCAGGGATTGTAGTGGAGGCTCACTGATGGCAGAGATGCTCCAAGTGAGCACAGTGTAGTGACCCAGCAGATGAAGGGACTCACTTGACCATCTAGGAAGTGAGTCCTTGCTATCCTTTTCCAACAGAATGGACAATGTGGTAAACAGCTAACCAGTGGACACTGCTTCCCTCTCTCTCCTTTCTCAAATGGGCATCATTTTGTCACTGTTTTGTGTTCCTTCTATATCTGAAAGTGGAGGTTAAATTATTAATTAATTGACCATAGATTACTAGATGTTGAGGGACAATAGCCAAACTGGAAGGAAAAATATGCATAATATTCAGAAATTATGAGTTTATGAGAATTTGGATAATGTCCTTTGGGAAAAGGTTGTATGTATTTGCATTATGCCAAGTGAAATAATTCTATATTTATATGTATGAGAAAAAGTATTGCAATATGCTTGGAGGTTAAGGGTGATGAATATAGTAGGTGATGAATATAATATCTCCAGGCTTTGTTTGCCCAGAATCCATTTCCTGCCTTTTCCAAAAGTATAATATCCTGCATGTATGCAGCAGGTGAGGAGGACTGGTCTATGCCATAGCAGATGGGGCTGAATCATCTTCTCCCTCAACAAAGGGGTACGTAGGAAACCCAGACCTGGACAGTCATGTTTCTAGACACAGAGCTTGGTTCAGGAAAGGACACACAATGCCAAGCAGAGCTTTGGGGAAACATACTCTCTTTATATTGGGTTTGCTAAACTCTGAACATGCAATTCTTGTGTAACTGGTGGCCATTGCACGCCCACCGTGCCCATCTCCTTTAGAAGGGGTGAAGACGAGCGCAGAGGCCTGGGCACACCATTTGAGCACCTGTGCAGCCATGTTTCAATTTTGGTTGTGTAAACTAGTGATTTCCCTGTTTGTACTTAAGATGGTTTGAATTTAATTTTGAACTTGTGTAACTAAAAGAGTCCAGGCAAATACTATAATGGGTCTTGATTGGTCTCTGAAACTGTTTCCTTTGGTAAAAGTGAGTTGATAATACCTACTTGGTAGGATTGTTGTGGGAATTAAAAATGCAAAACATACATTAAGGATGGAATTGGATGGTTATTTAACACACAATATATTTTATGTGGACATATATTCTCTAATGAATGTTTCTTTCCCATTATGATTCAGGATGAAATAATATAGTAGCCCTCCACTGAAAAACATTCTTTTTTTACTCATGTGTCAGACAGAGTTCTTTGAGGACCACTTGTTCACTCTCTCATCATAGACTACTTTGTCTTCAGTTTTCACAGCTCATATATGAGGGAGGAACCCCCCCAAAACTGAAATTTATTTATAAAATATTGCATATTTATTATTATATATTTGAATTTTAGTCACTGTCACAGTACTCTCCATTTGATGAAACACACCTATTTTTTTATTGCTCAAACCAGTTTTTGAACTCCTTGATTTTGATGCCTTTCAGTGCTTCTGCTGTTTTTTGTTTTACCTCTTCCACACCAGCAAAACATTTCCCTTTGAGGACGTTTTTCATCTGGGGAAACAAAAATAAAGCTGCTTAGGGTAAGATGGGGTGAATAGGGAGGGTGGGGCACAGGGATCTTGCTGTTTTTGCTCAAAAGTGCTAAAGACTTAGTACTGTGTGGGCAGGTGTGCTCGTAAATCACCCATCATAAACTGGACAAATGTGTTGAAAGAGTCTTAAAAAAATTCACTGAAGCTGAATGCAGCCTCTCACCACAATGCCAACTGGTACACTGATACAGATGGGCTCCTAGAACACTAACCTAGTAGGGGAAGCCTGTACTACAAGGGGCCTGCCTTCCAAAAGATAATTCCATTTGTTTTTTTTTTTTGGTCCCCTCTCATATAGATTCCATGTAATTTATACAGGTCTCTATAATTTTCCTTCTTCCCCTTGAATTCAAATTGCTACTCCAATGGTCAACATGCTCTAAATTTCAATAATTAGTTTTATGTTTGTGTACATTGGGTGCTTTGACATTTATTTTTATTTATTTATTTATTTATTTATTTATTTAAAATATATTTTATTGACTATGCAATTACAGTTGTCCATTTTTTCTTCCCTTTATTCCCCTCCACGCTGCACCCCACCTCCCACCAGCATTCCCTCACCTTAGTTCATGTTCGTGGGTCATACATATAAGTTCTTTGGCTTCTCCATTTCCCATACTATTCTTGCCCTCCCCCTGTCTACTTTATACCTACCATTTATGCTTCTTATTCATTGTACCTTTTCCCTCTTCCCCACCCCCTCCCCACTGATAACCTTCCATGTGATCTCCATTTCTCTGATTCTGTTCCGGTTCTAGTTCTTTGCTTAGTTTGTTTTGTTTTTTAAGTTCAGTTGATAGTTGTGAGTTTGTTGTCATTTTATTGTTTGTAATTTTGATCATCTTCTTTTTCTTAGATAAGTCCCTTTAACATTTTGTATAATAGGGCTTGGTGATGATGAACTCCTTTAACTTGACCTTATCCAGGAAGCGCTTTATCTGCCCTTACATTCTAAATGGTAGCTTTGCTGGATAGAGCAATCTTGGATGTAGGTCCTTGCCTTTCATAACTTGGAATATATCTTTCCAGCCCCTTCTTGTCTGCAAGGTTTCTTTTCTGAGAAATCATCTGACAGCCTTATGAGAACTGCTTTGCAGGTAACTGTCTCCTTTTCACTTGCTGTTTTAAGATTCTCTCCTTATCTTTTATCTTGGGTAATGTAATTATGATGTGCCTTGGTGTGTGTTTCCTTGAGTCCAGCTTCTTTGGGACTCTCTGAGCTTCCTGGACTTCCTGGAAGTGTTTTTCCTTTGCCAGACTGGGGAAGTTCTCCTTCATTCTTTTTCAAATAAATTTTCAATTTCTTGCTCTTCCTCTGCTCCCTCTGGCACCCTTATGATTCGATGTTGGAACATTTAAAGTTGTCCCAGAAGTTCCTAAGCCTCTCTTCATTTTTATGAATTCTTGTTTCTTCATTCTGTTCTTGTTGAATGTTTATTTCTTCCTTCTGGTCCAAATTGTTAATTTGAGTCCAGGTTTCCTTCCCTTCACTGTTGGTTCACTACACATTTTCCTTTATTTCACTTTGCATAGCCTTCACTTCTTCCTCTATTTTTCAACCATACTCACCCATTTCTGTGAGCATCCTGATTACCAGTGTTTTGAACTCTGCATCTGATACGCTGGCTATCTCTTCATCACTTAGTTGCATTTTTTTTTCTGGAACATCTCTTTTATTTGGGCCATATTTCTTTGTCTTGGCATACCTGTTATGTGGTAAGAGGTGGAGCCTCAGGTATTTGCCAGAGTGAGGTAACCCATGTCATTGTGTTGTGGCACTATATGTGGGAAGGGGTCCAAGAAGAAACAATACCACTTTCTTGGTTCTTGGCAGGCTTTCAGTCACTTCCTCTGCTACCAACAAACTATTCAGGCCCTTGTAATTCTGATTCCTGGATGAGTGGGTTTGTTTACATTCTAGGACCCTGTGGGTCTTTCCAATGGACTCTCCTGTGAGGCTGGGAGTTATCCCACAGCTTCAACGACCACAGGTTTTTACAGTCAGAGGTTTTGAGGCTTTATTTCCCTACACTGGAACCCTGGGTTGCACAGTCTGTTTGGCTCCCCAGTTGTTCCTTTAAGTTTATTAGCACACAAATGTGGGACCTTCCAGTCCACCAGGCACTGCCTTGCCCCTCTGGGTCCTCTAGCTGCTGCCTTGCCATCAGTCTTCATTGCCCCAGCTGCCTGTCTATGCCCCTCTTACCAGTCTGAATGAATGTTTCTTTTTTAATTCCTTGGTTGTCGGACCTCCATACAATTCAATTTTCTGACAGTTCTGGTTGTTTTGTTTTTAATTTGTTATTGTGCATCTTCTGGTCGTGCAAGGAGACAAAGTATATCTACCTATGCCTCCATCTTGTCTGGAAGTCCAAATTTTTAATATATTTATATTGCAAACAGAGTATCTGGTCAGGGAAAATGTTAAGAAAGAGTTTCAGTAACACACCTTTTTATATATACTGCTTTTGTATTAGACAATCATGTTAGAAAGTCATTCCATAGTGAGGTTTCAAAAGGATGAGGCACATGACCAGTATACTCTGATGGAAAAAATAATCAAAAAGGGTCCTGAGCATGCTGTGCTCATATGAGTTAATCTATGCAAAATCAGGGATCATCATGGGTGTTAGGGTGCTTTGGGGAGAGGGAATGTGATGAAAGGAAGAAGGAAGGATGTGACTTGACCAAGTTCTAAATTTTCCTGAGATTAGACTTTTTTTCTGAATTGATTTTGGGTATACAGCTTAGTGGTTAGACAATCATATACTTTACATAGTGATCCCCTCAGTATTTCCAGTACCCAACCTGGCACCATAGGTAGTGATCACAATATTATGCTTTACTTACTTCCTCATGACAATTTTGTAACCACCAAGTTGTGTTTCTTAGTCTCTTTCCCTCTTTCACCCAGTGTCCCAACCTCCCATCCCCTCTGGCAACTACTAGTTCTCTTTCTGTATCTATGAATCTGTTTCAATATTGCTTATTATTTTGTTTTGTTCTTTACATTCCACATATAAGTAAAACCGTAGGGTGAGACTTGAGTGATGTGATGGTCAACTGGGTACTCTGGCCCAAAGGGTCAGAATGAATGGACCTTTAGCAAGCTTTGCAATAGGCAGTACCAAGCCCCTGGGAGAGGCTTTCCTGGTGCTCATTTGTGTTATAATAGGACTCCAGGTGGCAGCTACAATACATCATGTTTATTGATACTATTTTCCTAATTCTTTAACTAATCTGACCCTACATATCAGCTATAACCTTTGACTTCATTTTTCTGGATATTCAGTAACATTTTTTGATTTCACTCAATGATATCCTCTTTGGATTACCTTTCTGAGATGTTTGGATGACTTTGGAAAACTATTGAAGTTAAGGACCCTGTATTTTTTTAAGAGAAAGCCTGTCTTCTCTGTTTTTTTTTTTTTTGTTTGTTTGTTTTTTTTGTCCAGGCCAATGAAGCTCCACCATTTTCAATCCATGGCTTCCAAGGCTGCTTTGCTCATTCCCATTCATAACAGCAAGAAGGGGAAAGACAGGATGTCCAGGATCATAGAATTCCTCTTAAGCACAAGATGCAGAAATTACATATCATTTCTGCTTGAATCCCATTGGTGAGAGCAGAGTTACAAGGCCTCTCCTCCTTGAAAGATGTGCAGAAGGGTGCAGCACCTACTGTGGTCCAGCTACAACTCTATTGGTATAGAAGAAAGGAACAGATAGATGGTGGATACCTAGCTGTCTCCGCCACAGTTATGCTTATGTAATTCCTTGATTCTGTTGAGGAGAACTATATATTATATCATAAACTCAATGTTTTTCCTTGACTTTGCAAAAATGGGAAGCTAAATTTAGTACCCTCTTCTAGTAACTCATTTTTACTTTTTGATAAGTTTATTCATTACTCTGAACTGTTTTTTATCTCCCTTTTTACTTTTAATGGTCTTGTCTATCATACATTTTAACATTTTAAGCCATCTCCAATCAAGTAGGTAGGATATAAGTAATAAATGGAATAACACAATGCAGTGAGGAACTTGATCAGAGAGTGGTAAATGTAAGAAGGCTGAAAATGTAACCATGTTTGGTAAACTGAAATTGATGAACTGTGGGAAGTATGGGTAGAAGAGTTCTTTTGGGGGGTATTACAGTAAACAGTGGTGATGTACAGTTCAGGCAGTCTAACAACTGAGGAGTGGGGTGACCCTGTGTCTGAGAGGTAATGTTGCTTCTCAATATATAGGCATCTTATTTCATAATGTGTAAGGTTTACTCCATTTTTGTGCTACTGCATGCTATATTTTAGAGTATAAGAATGAGTTGTTCATATGTCAGCAAACACAATCAGGACTTTTTAAAAAAACCTCATCTGTGGATATGTTTATTGATGAGAGAGAGAGAGAGAGAGAATGTGAAAAGGAAACATCAGTCAGTTGCTCTCCAGATGTGCCTGGACCAGAGTTGAACCTGTTACCTAGATAATGTGCACCTACCAGGAATCAAACCTGCAACTCTTTGGTGTATGAAATGACACTCCAACCAATTCAGCAACCTAACCAGGGCCACCATCAAGAGTTTTAAAATTAGTTTTGAGCACCTAACATGTGCTTGGCACCCTGCTAATCTCCATGGAAGATATAAAACATGGTGCCCTTCTATAAGCTTCTTACACTCTTATGATCCTGAGTGACACATATTCGGTACTGCAAAGTATTTTCATTTACCCTTATAACCCTGCCCCTAGCCAGTGCTTGGCACAGAGTGTACTCTCAATGGCTAATGCTGAATGAGTGAGCAGTATTGGGATGTCACTGAATGCTAAACTGAAATTTGGAATAGGTGTTAAGGGTCTCCGAAATATGCAGATTTCTACTGATTATATTCCAAGGTTTTGCTTGTGTGCATTAAGAAAAACTAAAACTTGGCAACTAAATGACAGGGAAATTTATAGTGAAACTCTGCTTAATATCTCCTTCTCTATTTATTTGTCAATGAACATGCCTCTTCACTATATTTCTTATAACTGTGAGAAAATGTATGTCCTATACACATAGCAGCCCTCTGTCTAGGCATTTTGTGACAATGTACTGACACCTATGATGTGTGGGTACCTTAAATTTTAGACAACAAAGGGTATAAGCTTTTGAAATAGCAACCCACAAGCACTTATTGGAAATTATGCTTAACATTTTATTGTTACAAGTTTTCCAAAATTGCTCAGCTTTTGAGCATTTCATATCTTTGTTGGTGGTTGTTTAGCTTTATTTATTGTTTAGCTTCTATCATTAAAAAATACTTTCAAATTCACTAAAAAGGTACTTGAGTTATATATAAAATATGATATTTGTTTATATAACTATATGTCTATACTAATATGTCCAAACATGTGTTCATATATTGTTTATATGTATACATACAAAATGTGGCCTACTGGCTCCTTATTAAAAATGATAAAGGATTTCGATGGTCAGTCTCTGACACCTTTACTGAATAGCCTTGGGCTGATCATTCCTTACCCTTTGGTGACAGAGTAATTTTTCATCTCTCAACTTTATATGGCATTGTTTCATTTAATGATTGAACATTCAGGAAGCATTCTGAACCTGGGGAAATAAAAAAGTTAACAAATATAATTAATGATAATAGTATTGCTAGGCACAATAATCTTATTTTCTGTGCTGGTAAGTGAATTCTTGCTTTTCACATTGCAGAGGATTAAAGAGGCTTTGGCTAATGGGGTGTTTATTGAATGTGCCATAAATATGAAATAAATCAATTGAGTTGGCATAATAATCTATGTAACTTAGTACTGGAGAGGTAATTCAAATAGAGCTTTGAGAAAATTTTCATTTCTCTGTACTATATGAAAGTTTTTTTCATATTCAACAATGATGAATATTTCAATGATGAATATTTCCATGTAGCAAACATATAGGAGTTTACACCGTCTTTAAGAACTGTCATTTAAATAACTTCCACGGTTAACTTGAGGTCCCTTGTCTCATACTAGGGAAGCTTTGTGAGTCCTCTAAGTAGAAAGCAGTTAGGAAGTCAAATAATCAATCCTTTCACAGTCACCTTTCAAAAGATAAGTATCCTTGACATTTAATTATAAAATAATTATTCTTTTCTTTTTGTTTATAGATTTTACTTTATTTTTAGAGAGGGGAAGGGAGGGAGAAGGAGAGGGAGAGAAACATCAATGTGTGGTTGCTTCTCAAGCAGCCTCAACTGAACAGGTGACCCTTTGATTTACAGACCAGCACGTAATCCACTGAGCCACATCAGCCAGTGCTAAAATAATTATTCTTTATAAACTATTTAGCTTCAATTTCCCATTATAAGATAAACTTTAAAATGTGTTATATTTTGAGAGATTTCCATTTTCCAAAATGGACTAGCTGGGTTTTTCTTGCCTTGAGTTGTGTTAGCTACAGGACTCTATAGATTACTTCTCACCAAACTACTGCTCAAGTGTTGAGCAAGACTGCTACCTTCATCAGGCCTCCACTGCCTCGCACAGAGACCCTCATTCTGTACGGGTCTTTTAATTAAATCAGGTATTTTATTCCACCTCCTTCCCTCCCACTATCCTCTCCTCCTGCTGCAACATCTTGAACCATTGAATATCCACTCAGGTCCCATATCCCTCAGTTTTTCCATTAACAGTAATTTTAATGTAGGTTCTTCCTCATTAGGGATTATAATCCTAGGAAATAGGAAATAAAGACTAGGGAAGTGAGATGGAGGAGAAAGAAGAGTACAAACAAGGATTTGCCATGCAGTTGGCTGCTACAAAATTCAAATATTTGTTTGATCTTGAGGGCTGTCCTCTGAGCAACCATGTAAACTACTTCCCAGGACTCTCTATCAAAGCACAGAAAGGATGTGATTGACGCCCCACTAGGTTTTGTTTACTGGGCCTGGTCATCCATCCCCAAGTTGATGGGTTGAATTGCAGAAACTCATCACTGTGCTAATCTCTGGAGGACTGCTAGAAAGTCTCTGCAACATGAAGTTATGTCCTCAGCCCAAAGCCAGTTGACTGGCCCTTTGCCTCAATTCATGCTCCAGGTTGCACCATGGGACTCAAGCTACTCTTCTACTGAAGTCAAATTCATTTACTTCCTTCTCCTGCCCTGACCCACTTTCCTCGTTCCCTTTTTCTATAGCCCATTTCTTCAATAAATCACTTGGAAATGCATTTTTGTCTCAAGTTCTGATTTCTGACTTCAAATGGGAGTAATTTATCTACTGTTTCCTGTCTATCTTGGTTCTGAGTAAACATCAAAGGGAAAAGAGGCAAACGAGGCAAAGGAGGCACTTAGTTCAGGCACAAGGTGACATGCTGTCAGGATGTGCCAGTGTGAAGTTAGTAGAGCCTGTGAAGAGCTGGGTCACATTGGTAGCACTTACAACAAGGGACAATGAGGCCAAGAGCATCTGAACTAGTTCATATGAGAAATTTGATACAATCCACCCTTTGGACTACTCACATCCTTTCATTATATCTGTCCTTCTCCCATCACAATATAGGACCTCAAATATTGTGACAACACAGTGTTTTGACTTCTTCCCCAGGGTGGAGGTACAAGTCAGAGAGTTTCCTTCAAAGTGGTGACTAGCTACATTTTCTGAGGCAAGAAAGAGAGTAAAACTAGCTACAGTCTCAACTGCTGCAACTAGTCTCTGTGCCTTATTTCATTGATGTCTTTTAATTCCTCCACCATGTGTTCTTTATTGACAAGTTTGGCTGGTCTGAATTGCTTGTCAGCATGTTGAACTAGACTTCTTCCTAGAGCCAGACAGATTATTAAGAAACTAGGAAAATTCACTGGCATCTTGAATGGGGAAACTGAGATAAATTGTTGAACGAACAGCTGGAAGGGCTGAACAATTAATAGCCAGCTGCTAAGTCACACGGCATTATCCTTCCTAATCTATCTAAGAATAGGTGGTTTAAATCACCTTAGTCAGGGACATAGAAAACAAAAAACCAATTAGAACCAGACTAATGCAACACAGAGGTGAAACTAACCAGAAAATGACCCCAGAACCTACTATGTGCTAATTTTAACCCATCAGTACACTAAAACAACACATCCAGAAATCTAATGAATATTCTGTTGAGGTTCTCCCTTGGGACCTCCCCTAAAATTCCTACCTGTAACAAAATAGGCAAAACCCTCAGGACAAAGGATGTCAGTGTGCACTGTTCTTGGAGCACACCTGTGCCCCCTTTTCTCAGGTGTGTACCTTGTTTTTTTAATCCTAAACTCTAAGGGTCTCAGTGAGAATTTCACCTAGGGAAACAGCGGGCAGTGGCAGCTCATTCTGAGCTTAATACCTGAACCTGTCCCCAGGAGCCCTTCTTTTTGCCTCACTGTCTTAAACATTAATATACTTACCCTCACCTTCGCCTGGACTTGTGTCATGAATTTTTTCCTGCACAAGTCAGGACCCTGGAGGTCACCTAACATGTGAAAGTTCCCAGACCATGCCGGGACACAGCCAGACCCAGTGTGGAAGTGGTCTAGTAACACAAGGAATCTGAGTCCTTGGTTGCTGTGTTCTTATTGGGCAGTGGTTGTTGGGGTTGACTGTGTACTTTATAGTACATCGTTGGGCATGGAAGCACTAGAGATGCCCCTGGGTTCCAGGTGCACTGCTACCTGTCCTATTGTGTAGCAGACACATGAGTTCATCTTGGTATTCAGTGTCCATAATCTTTGCCCGTACAACTACTCCTTTATTTTCTTCCTAATCACTTGGGATGATTAGGACCTAAAGTGACAAGAGACAAGGTAGTGAGCATACTTGTAGCCCTTGGCAGAAACTCCCTACCTTTATTTCTGCTGGCTCTGGCCCCCCACACCCAACACACACATGCTTTAGGACCAGGATTCTAACCAGTTAGTGACTAAAGTTGTAGTGGTAGTAAGCACACAACCCACAAGTAGGTCACTGGGAGATTGTTTGAATGGCCAATTTTATTTTTACCTGTTGGGTCACAGATGTGTTTTCTAGCCTTTGGAGATACAGCTGTCCATACCAATCCTTGTATCTTTGATGGTAACAACTCATTATGAAGGGTTTTACCACTAAGATGGTGCCTTAGTTATGCCTTTCCACCATTCTATTCTGTTAGGCTGGTTACTTCTAGGTAATGGAGTCCATAGTAAGACCAGTAGCTTTTGGATCTTCTGCCCTCTGCCATACTTCCTTAACCTTATAATAGGTCCCTCGGTCAGAAATAAAATTGTTGAGGGGGCATTTTAAGGCTTTCTACTAGGCTATCCCTACTATACTGCCTTATGCCACAGATCAGTCCTATTCCATGATAAAACTTTGAGGATAGAAAATAAGTACAAGCTGTGTCCAGTGACCCATGGACCAACTATTGGATATACATTTGGGGCAAAGCTTCATTTATCAATTGGTTTCCATAAGCTCCTGTCTATAAACAAAGGTTAATGACTCAGACTCCATATTTGTTTTCAAAAAGTATGATTATTCCCTCACCCCCAGTACATTGTTACCCTGGAAAATGGCAACATACCCCTTTGGAGAAGAGTCAGGATGGTATTTATAGTATGTATTCCTAGTAGCAGTGAATAATCCTTGCACAGGGTCTGTGGCCCCTCATTCACCAGTGGTCTCTGTAAACTGACTTTGATTGGGGAACTACATGAGGGAGCCACATTTTTCCATGGTGGTGATCATTGTCACCCTTCTACTGGAAGCTCTCAATTTCTTGTTTGTTATATGAGTTAAGCTACATCATAAACTTATGTCCATCTATTTTTCCAAGAACTTAAATGGTGCATAAGGAATATTTGATAAAACTACTATCTTCCTTATAAATACATTTCTATGGTTCTCAGTGGCCACCTTCAACCATAGGAGGTATCAAAGGGGGAGGATACCATAGAAGGTTTTCCTTAAGGAACATAGGAGGAGGATATGGAGGGTTAGATGTGATTTTAGTTTTATTCATCTTGAATTTTGGTGACATGCAGATGAAGCTGACTATTTGGGTCTGGTGTTAGGGGAGAGAGGTATAGGCTTAAGGTAAAGATTTGAGAGCCACCTGGATATCGGAGGTAGTTGAAGTGAAAAGTGAAGGCTATCATCCAGAGAAAGATTGAACTTTAGAAAAGAAGAACTAAAAAAAATAAGCTTATAAATTACTCCGATTGCATCCTCAATCACTTCACAGAACCTCTTTTGACCTTCATTAAAAATCAACTCTCCACCAAGGACAGAGCTTCCCCAGAAAACCCTAAGTTCATATTGTCACCATGCTCCCTCGCATGAAGGGTTCCAGAATATGCTCCAAGAATTCCATCGATTCATTGGCAGACTACCTTCTAGAAATCTTTATTGCACTTACTTTCTGACCTTCATTCATAGAAGACATTATTCTTCTCTACTTCAACTCTGCCACCAGCAGGTTCTGATATGTATCATGAAGCAACATATTTGGTGCCCCTCAAGCCGGTGATCCTCTCTGTGGAAGAATTATACATCTCTGCTCTCGGAACTGAAGCACGAACATATGACTTGATTTTTCCAGGAAAGTGTAAAAGGAAGTGATGAACATCACTTCTGAACAGAAGCTTTGATGGTAAAGTCAAAGTTTACCATATTGTCTTTTCTTCCTGCCATAAAGACTGTTGATGTTTCAGACAGAGGTTGCTTGGTTTAGCATGGGTCACAGTGTAATGAAGTGGAGCTTTCTCTGATCTCAGATGGACATATAATCTGAGTAAGAAATAAATCATTATTGTTATAAATTAGAAATTTGGGGGTCAAACTTGTTATCACAGTATAACCTATCTGACATACCTTCTCAGAATTTCCAGATTACCTCAATTCCAGTAATTAACTCTTAAGCCCACATACAGATATTTTAACAATATCTGAAATAATTCCAACTTTAAAATATGAAATGTTGATAAACAAATCTGAAATCATTATCCTTTTATTCTTTTAGCTTTCTCACTTACTTTACACTTGATCTTAGGTCTTGTGCCATTTTACATACACTTACCTTTTTCTACAGTCACTGTTATGGTAGAATTTTGGTTAGGATTTGATCAAATTTCTATAGGCAAGCCTGGCAGCATGTCATCACATGTCCTGTTTTGCATACCTCTCATTTCCTGCTCCAAGGTGTGATGGGTGTATGTTCTCAATATAGTCTTTCCTGTAAGTCAACTGGCCAACTGCTTGGCTAGCTGCCTGCTTAGGAGCCCAGCACCAAGGAACAGACAAGAGTTAAACACAGTAACTATGCTATTCACTCAGCTTTTATTAAATGCAGGTTCACTCAAAGTAGAACATTAACATACATTAATATCCTACTCACTGCTAACAATCTAAGAGAAACATAACATACACATACATAGCAATCAGTGAGGAATAACAAACCCAAGTCCTAGAGTCTCAGTTCGCAGGTCTGGGAGACAGCACAGTGGGCAAGGTAGTTGTCAGCATCTTGCAAGGAAGGATCTCTGGAGCCAGGTGGGGAGCAAGGCAGGCAAAGTCCTCAGTCCCCCAAGGCAGAGCCTCTGGCAGCCAATGCCAAGGGAGATCAGCATGGCGTAGAGCAGCACTGGCGTGTGGAGCTTGGCTGTCTCAGCAGTGGTCTGGAGCCTGCCTCAGTGATGCCTTGAAAGTGGTGTGCTCCACCCTTCTGGGTCTTTCAATAAGTGTCTTGGAGCCCCTAATGGCAAGTGGGGAGTTTGTCCAGGAACCTGTCTATGGATGGTTCTGCTCTGCAGACATGGCTGTTCTGATCATGAGTGCAGATATCTTAGGTGTGTCTCCTTGCCAGATGTGTCTAGCATAACTTAGGTAGTTTCCCTCTTTAAGCAAAGTGTCATGGCTGACTGGGAGCCATCTTGGTTGATGTGAGTGACTCCACTTTGTTTTATATACTTTATGCTGTCTTGACTGGACCAATGCCATTTTATCAGTCCTGCTCTCCACACAAGGCTTCTCTGATGCTGCAGCGTGGGATGTTTTCAGGACTCTGTTTGGCACTCATCATGTGCAAAGTGGAAACATGATGGATTTAATGCCCATGGAGTCACCCTCAATCAATGGCATCCCTAAATGAACAGTTATGGGCACATTTCATAGTTCTCTGAAATTCAAATGTTACCAAGCACCACTTAACTGTAGCAGAGACTAACTTGAAAACACATCCTTTTACTGACTGTCCTTTCTTCTCTGTTTAACTTCTCTCTTTCTTGTTCTGGTTCCCTAGAGTTCCTAAAATAAATTGTCTGCAGACAACCTTGTTTCAGGCTTGGCTTCCAGGAATTGCAGACTATGATAGTTTTCATCTAACTCTATAGATTATCAATTGTTCAATTTTCTCGTTAGTGCACTGCCCACTGATGGCTTAATTTCTCCCACATATTGCCTAGAAGATGTGGTATATCACTGTATTCATTTTCTTACAAGTACTCTTATCAGAATTTCCCTGTGTTTCTATCAGATCTGTTCTGTTTACCCTGGTTTGGATCAACCTCCTGCCTTCTATACTCCTGTCTATAAGCTGAGAGGTGCTGGATGAAATCAGAATTGAGGGAACTGATAGCAAACTGATGGTTTCCACTGTGATTTGCAACCTCAGTACTGTCCTTAAACAGCTCCTCTTGTATTTATCTATATCACCTTTTCCAAACATTTACTACCCTTTTCATAATACCTACCCCCCACTATTGCCCTTTCTCTCAGCAAGTTTTCTTTGCCATATAGAAAAAAATGCGTCTGTCAAGACAGTGTACTCCTTTTTGAATTACGTCTTCATCCATGCCAATTTATATCTGTTCCATCACCTTGTTTCCTTTTAATCCAGAAGAAATGTCCCTTGTTATCTATGCCTAATTAATACTCCATTGGTAGTCTTGATTTCATCAATGCTGTTTTTTGTTTCATTGTTCACTCTCTATTATTTCTACACTTAAAAGTATACATATGGCTGAGCATTCCATTTTAAGAAACCATCATAGAACCTGTCCCTCTATTTGTTATTTCCCTTCACCACCGGACTCTTTGAAGGATGTCCTACAATTGCTGCCTTATCTTTTGAAGGACCGTTACCAGTAGCATATTGTAATCTGGTTCCAGCCTGACGATCGGATTGAGCCTGTTAAGTAAGCAGAGATCAATTATCTTCCAAAAGACAAATGCAAAAGCCCGAGGGTGGGGAGTTGCTTGTTCACAGTTTACTTCACCTTTCATAGTGTTCACAGAAGTCTTAAAAACCTCTTTTCTGAAGCCTTAGGGGATATTGCTGTACCTTGGCTCTCTTTCTACTTTTCTGAGATTTCTTCTCAGTACCCTTTCTTTCTCAAGTCTACATCTTTAATAACATTCACCTCCCTTTGACCAAATTTCATGTTTACTAAATCAGTTTCTGACTATAATTTGGTTTCCCAAGTAGGTTTACCTACAGGGATAGAATGTATGTGACAAGGGAATTCAATTAGACTTGAACACGTGTTATACTTCTCATTTCAATGTAATTAATGAGCATTTTAATTTATCTATCAGTCTCTCATACGACTGGTGAGAGTGACTCACCCTCCAAGAGACTGCTACTCTCTCTGAACCACAGTGGACGGGAGCAGGTGCTGAGACATGGTGACTGTTGCATGGCCGTGTCACCCCATCACTTACTGTGGGGAAGTGTCTATCTTCTTTTGTGTAACAGCAATACTCCTGTCAGAAGTTTAAGGGATTAAAAAATGAATTATCAAGGACTGATGCATTCTGAGGCTAGTGAGATTCTTTTTTAAAAAATTCAGGTACAAGTGAAATTAAAAGAATTTTATCTAATGGGCCCTAACGTTAGCCTTATTAAAAAATGGAGCCTAGTATAGTGCCTGACATTAGAAGATAATATATAAATTTTTATTGACTGAACAATAAAAGATTTTTGTACTTGGAAATTTAAACTTTTATCTTCATGTAGACTTCCTGTTTTAGCTTTATTTTTATTGTTTACAGCATTACAGATGTCCTCATTTTCCCCCCTTTGCACACCCCCACACAGTTCCCTTGCCCCTTTGCTTTGGCCATCATCACGCTGTTGTCTGTATCTTTGGGAAAAGCATATATGTTCTTTGGTTACTCCCTTCACCTTCTTTTACCCAGTTTTCACTCCGCACTCTTCCCTTCCCTGTAGGCTACAGTATCCACATTCCAGAATGGATGCTGTAATGATAACCAAAAAGCATATATCATACATTTCAATGATTACATGAGATGACCAGTACAGCACATGTAACTTTTAGTTTTTTTAACATACTCCAAGAATCTCTTTTCTCACTCAGTTTTAGGTATAAAAATGCTTTTGTTTCTTTGGATTTTTATATTGGTGTCTGGGTACTTCACATGACTTGAGGATATCCAGATTAAATTGTAGAGAATATTCTTGGGATTTTGAAGGGAGAAATTCCTTTGACATATTATAATAATAGTAAACAATAAAGTTATATCATTTAAAGGTTTAATTGATAAATTTGAGGTAGGATATTTGATTTTGTACTCTATGACAGAATAACATATAAGAAAGTTTGAAAACAAGTACAATAATAGTTGCCTTTTATAGATGTTCTATCCACATGTTTTTGGAAGATCTTATATTGGCTATAAAGAAAGTAATGATACAGTAGCAAGAGAAGTTGAAAGCTTTTCTCTGACAGTAGTGATGACTCATTTATTTTATTACTAGATTTAAGATGATGAACACTTGTTTTGAAAAATGTGATTTTTCTCTATTGCTGTATTTAATTAAATGCAAAAATCGTAGAGTGAAACAACCTTTCAGATTTGAGATTTAAACTTATAAAAGTCAGATAATGGAAAATGAAGGTTGTGATAGCAATGTTAACTCATCCATTGCATATGGGTTGCATTTTGCATGACTAATTAGGTGTTTTAAGCATGAGTGATGCCTGTGAGGTATCTTTCCTCTTCCCCCTGAAATCTGTGACTATTTTAAACTAACCCTTCTATATGCATCATTTAGTAAGAGCCAAAATACTTTTAACATAATTTAATGTTAGTATTTCTTTCTGAGAAGTTGCACTAACTTTGGAAAAAACCCCATGTGGTCAGGCTCAGTGCTATGGTGATCAGTTTCTTTCTAGTATATTTTCTCTGAGTAATGTTTTAAACTTTAATACATGGATGACTCAAATAATAAGGCAATTGAGAGATTTCTATTAATATAATAACATTATTGAAATATTTTCTAAGCGGCCACAATTGAATTGTCTTTTTGGGACTTTGATAATAAACCTGCTGAGACTAAGGTTCTAGAAGCAATCATTGTGCAATAGAAAGAGTGGGTTTTACAGCCAGACCACCTGTAACCCTGTGATCTAGGAGATATATGACTTGCAATAATTTACTTAATTTTTCTAATTTCATTGTCTCAACTGTAAAATAGAGGATAAATGGTACCACACAGGATGGTTGTGAGGGTTAAAGACACTAAATGGTAGTCCCTTATCTCATTATTATTTCAGTATTATTTTCACAGAAAACAGAATTGTAATGATGTTACAGCAGCATTTGAAATATTTTCCTCTTGCTATCCAAGTACAAATTACTGCCAAATTAATCTGACATGTTTTTTGAGGTGATATACATCTGACACTTTGTAGATTGCTGGCCACGTAATTCTCTCTGTGCCTTTCCCGTGGTCCTCCTCTGAGGCATTTTCCGCACTGCTGTCATAGTGATTTTCCTGAAGCACATATGTGATCAGTTCATTTCCTTGCTTAAAATGCTTCAAGGATCCTAGTGCTTTGGGAATAAAGTCCCAATTTGCCCTACACTGCTGCCTGGTTCCTCCATGTACTAACATGTATCTGTGCTTCTCTGCACATACAGTTGCTTTACTTGGTATGCCTTTCCCCTTCCCATCCTTATGCTACAAATTCTAATTCATTCCTAATGACTTGGTGTAGTATGAATTCTTCTGGAAAGCTTTCTTGTCTTGCTTGAGCCTGACTTACATGTCCTTACTGGGGCTGGGAGAAGTGAGTTCTCTTAGAATCCTCTTTCATGATTCTTATTATTCATAATTGTCTATCTACTTGTCTTAGTAGACATCCTTGGATTAGACATCCTTGGATTAGACATCCTTGAGGCTAGTACCAGCCTCACTATCTTCAGGACTGGCACAGTATTTGATAAACAGTAATGCTCAATAACAGTTTTATGTAATGAAGAGGTCTATGTTACTTCAGGCCAAATGGTGGTCCAGGGAAGCTAAGAATTTAATTTTGGGGGACAGAGGCAGGAGGGCAGGGTAGGTTTTTCTTAAAACCACTGTCCATGTTCAAACACAATTTTTCAGTACTAATTTTAATTAGGTACTTTAAAATTCATTAATCTACAGTTATTCCTCATTCATTCAGGTAAGTAACTGCTCATTAATGGACAAGGCCCTTCTTGCTGAGATGGCAAAGGTGAATTAAACACAAGATCAAGTTCTAACAAGAGTAGAGGGTGGGAGTGAGGGTTACTGACTGGGCAAGTAGGAAAGCTTGCTTTTAAAAAACTGATAAAAACAAACACCAAAAAAGAAAAATTGAGCCTGTTAAAATGTTTGGATTAAAGACTTTGCCTTTCAATAAATATTGAATTAATTCATCCGTATTTTCACAGAGCTTCCTTTACTAAAGAGGCAGAGTGAGAGATGTCTTATAAAGATCGAATGCGAGCTTACTTTAGCATCTATACAGGTTAGCTCAAAGTAAGCTTTTTGTGATTTTTAAGAATAGACACTATTAATTTGTAAATGGTATTTAATATTTTAAAAAAGAACTGATGCAGATCCTAAGAAACAGTAGCTTTATTTTATCCAGAGTAAAAAGGAGTTTTGGCATTTTCTAATGATTTCATAACCAATATAAAAATAATTTAAGACATTCCACTCAATGGATTTTTAATAATTAGGTTCAAATTTGAGTTTATAAGCCTTAGAATTAGAGTCATGTATTTAAAAAAATATTTCTTTGGGCAGTTGTACATGGAAAATACATCAAGACCTCATGTGATGAGAATGTCTGGAAGGTTTATACTAACTTACAGTATAAGCTGTAAGTGATAGAAGGGTTGGTTATGAAATTGTGAGACCTAGCTGGCCAAGGAAGCACAAGAGATTGATTAATGTCCTACTGCAAGCAAAATTTGGAATTGTTAGCACATTTGACATGGCTTCCCACTCAATCTGTTGATGTAAATCAATACAATTTCTGAACTGGTTAAAGTCATAGATTGGATTTTATCTTATAGCTCTATCTGAAAGTCTTTTCACACAAGGTCTCCTATTTACTAATACTTTCACAAACACTAACAAGAAGGAGCACATGCAGAGGTTTTAAGACAAATAAGGGACATATTTGTTATTGTTAAATATTTCAAACGTTGCAAACAATATGTATGCATGTTTAAGACAGTTACAATAAAATAAAATCCCATTTAGTTTTCTTATCCCATTCTTCTCCTATTGCAGAGTCAAGAGTCTCTTGATTTTATGTTTAGCCTACCTATATAAGATTTTGAACCATTACTGTATAAGTATTTAGCCATAAATGAAATAAGTACTATTTTGCATGATGTCAAGCTTTTTAACTGACACCATACTCCATGTAGCTTTCTTCCTCCTCACCCTCTCAACAATACATTTCTGAGATTGCGTTATTGCTATACTCTACCTATTCTTCTGTTAAGGGTCATTTAAGCCATTTGCAATTTTTTGCTATTAATATTGTTCTATTTATTTGTGCATTCATTCATTAAACAATTGGATATCTAATTTGCTAGACACTGTACTAGATGTTGGGTATACAGCAGTGAATGAAATAGACAAAAATCTATATTTTTATAGAGATTATATTCTAGTAGAAGGGAGAATGATAAAATATAATTAAAGGATATAGCATGTTAGGTAAGTGATAAGTTTTACGGAGAAAAATGAAGCATGAAAGGAGGATAGTGAATGCTAGAGGGAAGGGTGGTGTCATAATTTTTTATTTTCATTTCATTTTATTTTTCTTAATATAGTTTATTGATTATGTTATTATAGTTGTCCCATTTTCCCCCTTCATTCCCCTCCACCCTGCACATTCCCTGCCTTTAATTCATGTCCATGGATCGTATATATAAGTTCTTTGGTTTCTACATTTCCCACACTATTCTTACCCCTCCTCTTTCTATTTTCTACCTACCATCTATGCTACTTATTCTCCGTAACTTTTCCCCCTCCCTCTCCCTCCAACTCCCCTGTTGATAACCCTTCATGTGATCACCATTTCTCTGATTCTGTTCCTGTTTTATTGTTTCCTTAGTTTGTTTTTTTCTTTCTTTTAGGTCCATTTGTTGATAGTTGTTTGTTGTCATTTTACTGTTCACATTTTTTATCTTCTTTTTCTTAGATAAATCCCTTTAACATTGCATATAATAAGGGCTTGTGATGATGAACTCCTTTAACTTGACCTTATCTGAGAAGCACTTTATCTGCCCTTCTATTCTAAATGAAAGCTTTGGTGGATAGAGCAATCTTTGATGTAGGTCCTTGCCTTTCATGACTTGGAATACTTCTTTCCAGCCCTCTCTTGCCTGTAAGGTCTCTTTTGAGAAATCAGCTGACAGCCCGATGGGAACTCCTTTGTAGGTGACTGTTCCCTTATCCCTTGATGCTTCTAGAATTCTCTCCTCTTTAATCTTGGGTAATGCAATTATGATGTGCCTTGGTGTGTTCCTCCTTTGGTCCAACTTCTTTGGGACTCTCTGAGCTTCCTGGATTTCTTGGAAGTCTATTCCTTTGCCAGACTGGGGAAATTCTCCTTTATTATTTGTTCAAATAAGTTTTCCCCTTGTTGCTCTTCCTCTTCTCCTTCTGATACCCCTATAATTCAGATGTTGGAACATTTAAAGATGTCCTGGAAGTTCCTAATCCTCTCTTCATTTTTTTGAATTCTTGTTTCTTCATTCTTTTCTGGTTGGATGCTTCTTTCTCCCTTCTGGTCAACACCGTTTACTTGAATCCCATTTTCTTCCCATCACTATTGGTTCCCTGTACATTTTCCTTTATTTCCCTTAGCATAGCTTTTATTTTTTCATCTAATTTGTGACCAAATTTAACCAATTCTGTGAACATCCTGATTACCAGTGTTTTGAACATTGCTTTTGATAGGTTGGCTATCTTTTCATTGCTTAGTTGTATTTTTTTCTGGAGTTTTGATCTGTTCTTTCATTTGGGACATTTTTTTTTTTTGTCTTGACATGCCTGTTACATAGTGAGGGGTGGAGCCTTAGGTGTTCATCAGGGTGGGCAACCCACATTGCTGGGTTGTGACACTGTATGTGGGGCAGGGGTCTGAGAGGGAGCAATGGCACTTGCTGCTCTCTCTGCCAGATTTCAGTCACTTCCCCCACTTCTCCCATGCAAATTGGGTCATTCTGGTGCTGATTACCAGGTGGGTGGGTTTGTGTACATTCTAGGATGCTGTGGGTCTCTCCAATGAACTCTCCTGTGAGGCTGGGAGTCTCCCCTGGCACCTCAACCCCCACAGGTGTTTTCAGTTGATGTTTTGAGGCTTTATATCCTCATGCTGGCACCCTGGGTTGTGCGGTCTTTCTTGCTCCCCAGTTTCGCCTGGTTTATCTGCATGAGAATGTGGGACAGCTCAGTCTGACAGCCACCTTGTGCACTGCACCCCTCCACAATTCGCCGCCTCACCGGGTCCACCAGCCACCACCTGTGTGCCCAGGGTCTGCCAGCTGCCACCTTGCACACCTGGGGTCAGCCTGCTGCCATCCTGAATACTGGGGTCCACTAGCCACCACTTTGCCTTGAGTCCTCTCTGCCTAGCTGCTTGACTCTGCCCCTGCTACCAGTCTGGATGAATGCATCTAGTTTAACTCCTTGGTTGTTGGACTTCCATACAGTTCAATTTTCTGTCAGTACTGGTTGGTTTTTGTTTCTAAATTGGTGTTGTCCTTATTTTGGTTGTGTGAGGTAGCCCAGTGTGTATACATACACCTCCATCTTTTGTCTGGAAGTCTCGAAGTGGAGATTTAAATAGGCAGTTGTATATGCCAGTCTGAAACTCAAGTGAGATACGGCATTTGGGAGTGAATATGTATTGCTGGTAATTAAAATCATGAGTCTAGATTTAGTGGGCATAGAAAAAGAAGAAAAAAGATACAAGGACTGAGCCCTGGGACACTCCAACATAAAATATCGAGGAAATGAGGAAGGATCAACAAAGAAGACAAAGCAGGAATGCCTGGTGGGGAAGGGAGAAAGCCATGAGAATACATTGTCTAGAGCCCAGATAAAGACAATGTTTCATAAAGGAGAGAGTGGTCACCTCTGGTAAATGCTGCTGACAGGTCAAATAAGATGAAAGTGGAGAACTGATCATTGGTTGGGCTTTTATACATGGTTTTAGTGGAATAGATTCAAGATCATTTGCTTTAACGGGTTAGAATACACAGTCCTAGAATAGAAGAGGCATTGGAGTCATCAATAATAGAAAACTCTGTTGAGAGTCAAAGGAGAACAAAAAATAGGAGTATATTCAAGTTTAATTTTTTTAAAGATAGAAATAACAACATGCTTATTTGATGGGAATGATCCATATTTTCAGGGGGAATCTGCTGTAATAAAAGAAAAAGAGGAAAATTGCTGAACTTCAAAGTATATTAATATTCAAATTAAATAGATGAAGACATTTCTCTCCGAAGTGGTTATCCTAAATTACTTTTGTAATATCAGTGCATGAACTTCCATTTATCTATATCTTGCCTCAAATAATATCATCCAATTCTTTTTGCTAATCTGATGGATGTACAAGAGTAACTTATTTTTGTTTGATTTTCCTGCTTACTAGTGCATTCTGATATCTTCCATTATGTTTAGTAGCCATTAATATTCTAATGGAAAATGACAGTTTATTATCATGGTATGTTTTATTTCTTTATTAATTTGTAGACGTTCTTTATATACTGAAGATATGAATCCCTTTTCAGAAAATATGATACAATTATTTATCATTCTATTTTTCTTTCCAATTTTATTAGGAGATAATTGACAGATATAATTGTATGTTTTCAAAGTATACAATATGATGATTTGATATACATATATATTGTAGAATGATTGCCAAGGTCAAGATAATTAACACATTCATCATTGCACATAGTTAACTGCTTTTTTGTGTGGTGTGATGCTTAAGATTTATTATCAGTAAATTTCATTTATACAATACTGTGTTATTAACTATAGTCATTGTGCTATATATTAGGTCATCAGAACTTATTGTATAGCTGTAAATTTGCACCATTTGATCTACATCTCCCTATTTTTCCTTCCCCTCAGACCCTGACAACCAACATTTTATTTTCTGTTTTTATAAAATCAGCTATTTTTTTTAGATTCTAAATGTGATACCATACAGTATTTGTCTTTCTCATTTAGCTTATTACAATAAGCATAATGCCCTTAGGTTTATCCTTGTAGAAAATGGCAGGATTTCTGTCTTTTTATGGTTGAATAATACTTTATTATGTATATATAATACAATGTGTATTATATTATATATATGTAATGTAATATACATAACATTTTCTTTATCCATTTTTTGAAGAACATTTGGGTTGTATCCATATCTTGGCTATTGTGAATAATGCTGCAATGAACATGGGATGATGATATGTCTTTGAGATACTGATTTCATTTTCTCAGGCACTACCCAGAAGTAGGATTGCTGGATTATATGGTAGTTCTAATATTAATTTTTTGATGAATCTCCATGCTGCTTTCCATAGTGTCTCTACCATTTTACATTTCCACCAACCATGTACAAGGGTTCCTTTTTCTCCATATTTTCATGTGTCACCAGCATTTGTTGTCTCTTTTTTTGATAATATATATACTAAGGGATGTGAGGTGATATCTCATTGGAGTTTTGATCTGAATGTCCCTGATGGTTAGTGATGTTGAGCACCTTTTCATGTAACAGTTGGTCATTCATATGTTGTCTTTTGAAAATTTCTATTCAGGTCCTTTGCCCAGTTTTAAATTGCATTGTTTGCTTTTTTTGCTATTGAGTTGTATGAATTCTTTATATATTTAGATATTGGCCACTTGTCAGGTATTTAGTTTTAAAATATTTTCTTTCTTTTCATATGTTACCTTTTCAATTTATTGATTGTTTTCTTTGCTGTGTAGAAGCTTTTCAGTTAGATGTAGTGCTACTTGTTAATTTTTGCTTTTGTTGCCTGTGCTATTGCTGTCTTATCCACAAAATTGTCACTAAGACCAATGTCAAAAATCTTTTTCTCTATGTTTTCTTCTAGGAGTTTTACAATTTCAGATTTTACACTTAAATTTTTAATTTATTTCGAGTTTATTTTTGTTGATGGTATTAAATAGGGATTGAATTTTATTCTTTTCCATGTGCATATCTACTTTTCCCAGCACCATGTTATTGAAGAGACTGTCTTTTCCTTATTGCACATTTTTCTTACCCTTGTCAAAGATTAGTTGATCTTATATGCATGAGTTCATTTCTGGGCCCTCTATTCTGTTTCACTGGTCTATGTGCCTATTTTTATGGAATACTGCACTGCTTTGATTACTATAGCTTTATAATATAATTTGATATTTGGGAGTATGATGCCTATATCTTTGTGCTTTTTATAAAGATTATTTTGGCTATTTAAAAAGTCTTTTCTCCAAATTTAAGAGTGAGACAAAAATATCCACTCCCACTACTTCTATTAAATATGGTAGTGGAAGTCCTAGTCACAGCAACTGGGTGAGACAAAGAAATAAAAGGTATCTAAATCAGAAAGAAAGAATTAAAATTATCTCTGTTTGCAGATGACATGACCTCATACATTAGGAATTCTAAAGACTCTACCAAAAAACTGTTAGAATTACTAAATGAATTCCAAAAAGTTGCAGGAGAGGAGCTTCTTCTTTCTTTATGCTGCATAGAATTCCATTGTGTAAATGTACCATAGTTTTTTGATCCATTCATTGACTGATGGGCACCTAGGTTGCTTCCAACACTTGGCTATTGTAAATTGTGCTGCTATGAACATTTGGGTGCATAGGTTCTTTTGGATTGGTGATTCAGAGTTCTTAGGATATAATTCTAGCAGTGGAATTGCAAAGTCAAAAGGCAATTCCATTTTTAGTTTTCTGAGGAAATTCCATACTGCTTTCCATAGTGGTTATACCAGTCTGCAATCCCACCAACAGTGCACTAGGGTCCCCTTTTCTCCACAACCTCTCCAACACTTGTTGTTTGTTGATTTGTTTATGATGGCCATTCTGACCAATGTGAGGTGATATCTCATTGTGGTTTTAATTTGCATCTCTCTGATGGCTAGTTATACTGAGCATCTTTTCATGTGTCTCTGGATTCTCTGTATGTACTCCTTGGAGAATTGTCTGTTCAAGTCCTTTGCCCATTTTTTAATTGGGTTACTTGTCTTCTTAGAGTGGAGTCATGTGAGTTCTTTGTACATTTTGGAGGTCAAACCCTTGTCTGAAGTATCATTGGTAAATATGTTTTCACATATGGTTGGTTATGCTAAGTGAAATAAGACAGGTGGTAAAAGACAAATATCATGTGATCTCACCATTAACAGGAACCTGATCAACACACTGATCAAGCAAGCAGAGACATTGAGATTGAGAACAGGCTGACAGTGACCAGAGGGGAGAGGGGTGGGGATAATGGGGGAAAAGGCAGAAAACTGTATGTGAACAACTATAAAAAAATGTTTAAAAAGTTGCAGGATAAGAAAATCAACATACATAAATAAGTTTCATTTCTATATAGTACAATGAACTATCTGAAAGAGGAATTAGGAAAATGGTTCTATTTACAATACAATCAAAAAATGAATAAACTCTAAAGGAATAAATTTAGCCAAGGAAGTGAAAGACCTGTTCACTGAAAACTGTAAGACAGTGATGAACAAAATTGAAGACAAATAAATGAAGAGATAACCCATATTATTGATTGGAAGAATTAATATTGTTAAACTGTGCATACTACCCAAAGCAATCTAGAGATTCAATGCGACATCTATCAAAATTACAATGACAATTTTGTCAGAAATAGAAAAACATATCCTAAAATTCATTGGATCCATCCTGTTTCTTATCTTCTAATTTTATTTAGCTATTAAAAATAACATACTGATATTTTTGGTAATCAAATATTTGATAAGTACATATTTTATAATTTTGAATTTTAAACATAATTTAAAATTAAAAAAATGTTTTACTATCTACTTCTTAGTGTTTGTTTCAAAAATCCTTCTCTATCTTGAAGCTATAAAGATATTTATCTATATAGTCTTTAAAAGATATTATTTTCTCCACATTTAGATCTTTAACCTCCTGAGAATTATTTTTGTAATTTCTACAAGCTAGTATTATTTTTCTCCTGGCACATACTTTCAATTTTTTTTTCCCATCAAGAGAACATTGTTTTTTCTAGCTCCATTTAATGAGTAGTTTGTTTTCCACTGACTTGGGTTACCACATGTGTCATTTATTTTGTACATACATATGTGTCTGTTTCTGAGATGTTTGTATTGTCTCTATGGCTATTCCTGTAGCAATACTATATAACTGCATTTATTTTACTTTGAATAGGTCTTATAGGTCAATGATGATTTATTGAATTTCTAGATTAATTTAGAGTGAGTAGACATTTTAATAATATTAAGTCTTCCCATCAATATAATTAGTGTATGCTTTTATTTTCCTCTTCTTTTGTGTGCTGGAATATGTATAGTTTTATATTTTTCTTATAACAATCTTCCACAACTTTTTAAAATTCATAGTAGATACCTTTTGTATTTTGTTGCTGTAGTAAACATGATATATTTTTCTATATTATGTTTTTTTAATGGCATATGGGGATTTTAATGGTTTTGATGATTTGATCTTGTGCTAAAAAACTTTACTTGTCTATATTTACACTTCTAATACTATGCTCATAGTTTCTCTTGAATTTCTACATATATCATAACAATTTTATCTTCAAATAGAATCAGGTTTGTTTTTTACTTTATAATTTTATTTTTTCATTTTTATTGACAAGAAGTGATAGAGAATATTTTGTCTTGATACTGTCTTTGATGAGAATATTCCTAAAATTTGCTAAAACATTAGCATTGTGTTTGCTATGAGTTTGGTTAGTGAAGTTTTCTTGTTTGCTAAGAATATTTTCATAAATAAATGATAAATATTAGTAAATGATTTTCTTCATTCTTTGAAATGTTACTATTTTCCCTCATAAGCTATTCATGATGCCAAATCACACTTCAAAACTCTGTTTCCTTGTATTTAAAAAATAATCTTCTAAGTTTGATTTGCTAATATTTAGTTAATATGTTTTTTTATATTCATAAGTCAAATGGGCTTAAATTTTCTTTTTCTTGTACTTCACTATTCTGATTTGGGTAGACTATGCTACTCTCATAAGATGTGCTGAGTTATCTTCCCTCTTATTCTATTATCTTAAACAGTTTACATAATAAAAACATTATTTCTTTAAGGTTTGGGAAACTTATAAAATCATCTATCTTACCATTTATAAGTCTTTTGATTGTCCACTCAGCTTCCTTAATAGTTACTGATATATTTAGGTTTCCTAATCTCTCTTGAGTAAGTTCCTAGAAAAAGATTTACTATATACACATTTTCAAATTTATTGGCATAAATTCATTTATAGATTTCACTTGTGATTTCAAATCCACACTTTATGTTTATTTATATCCCCCTTTTCATTATATATATATATCTTCACCTGAGGACATGTTCATTGATTCTAGAAAGAGGGGAAGAGATAGAGAGAAACATCCATCAGTTGCTTCTAGCATGAGCCCTGACTGGGGACCAAACCAGTGACCCAGACATGTGACTAAGAATTGAACCCACAACCTTTCAAGTTTATGGGATGATGCTCCAACCAACTGGCCCACACTGGCCAAGGCTCATTCTTAGTGCTTTTTACTTATACTTTCTCTCTCTCTTTCTCCCTTTCTCCTTTCTTCCCTTCTTTGCTTTCTTTCAAAATACATTTTTTGTTGGAATCTTTTTTCAAAATATCAGCTTTTGATTTGTTTATCTCTACTGTTGTCTTTCTATTTCATTAATCTTTCTTATTCCTTTTTAATATTTTATTTTTGGGGGTTTAGTCTGTTATTCTGTTTATGGCTCATTAAATTAGAAACCTGACTTATTACTTCTGGCCAAGATGGAGGTGTAGGTAGACATATTGTGCCTCCTCCCACAACCAAAAGGAGGATAACAACAAATTTAAACTATTTGAATTATATGGAACTTCAACAACCAACGAGTTAAAGAAGAAACATTTATCCACACTGGTAGGAGGGGTGGAGATGGGCATCTGGGTGGAGAGGACTCGCAGTAAGGTGGTGGTGGAAGGATTGGTGTGGGCAAGGCGGTGGCTATTGGAGTGGGCTTTCCCACATTCACATGCAGATAAACTGGGAGGAACAACAGGAGAGGAAGATTGACCTTGCAATCTTCCCCAGGGTTCCAGCACAGGGAAATAAAGCTTCAAAGCCTCTGACTGAAAACACCTGTAGGGGTTGAGTCTGTGGGAGAAACTTCCAGCCTCACAGGAGAATTTGTTGGAGAGACCCACAGGGTCCTAGAACATATATAAATCCACCCACACAGGAATCTGACATGGGCATCAGCCCGCAGTGTCTACGGCATTATGGATGACATGAAATAAATTCACATAGACTACTGAGTTCTGTGGAGGAAAAGGGATGGCATGACTTTTCTCTCAAGGGGAGAGCAAGCCTCAGAGCACCTTGACCACCCTCTCAAGGGGAGAGCACCACGACCCTTGCCTGGACAAGCTTTTATTGGATTCAATTTGGATAGGAATACAGGGTGTATATGTAAAGCTCATTAATCATTGTCAGGTAGTAAGGATCAAACAATAGGTAATATTCAAAGAACTCTGAGGGCCTATTTTGAGTCAGGGTCAGATAGCTAAAGGGTCATACAACTTTGATAAACAAACTTACTTCCTGCTTGGACACTTATCATTTAATGAGAGCATTCTAAACAAAGCAGTGTTCACAGGATTTTATATATTCTTTCTTAGTCCTGATCGCCCTAGGGGGCCCACCCTTTCCAACACAGGGCTGCACCCACCACTGGCATTATTTCAGGCTTAAGACATTGTTTCAGGCTTAAGTCAGGTAGGGAAAGTAAGGCAGCCAACAGATCAGATGTTATTGAAGACAGCATGAGGACTCAGGCTATGTCAAAGCCAAGGGGCAAGGGTCCATCACCCCTTTTCTGTAGCCCCCAAGTCCTGCACTGGGGGCCCCCATGATCATGCCTGTCTTAGGTTATCCCTCCCTTGAAGAATCTTACTCATCACTGTCTAACTGATAAAGCACTGGGGGCCAGGCAGGGTGAAGTAAAAGGAGCAGAGGTGGTGCTACTGTCATGGAGATAAGCTTTGTCTTCTTTGTGGCTTATGGTCTGAAGGTTACTCACTTAGCCTTAGCCATGGGGGTGTTACAGTTCTTGAAACCAGGCAGGGCAGATACCAACAGAAATCAGCTCCAGAGGGGCCCAATTGGCTTGTGGGTAGCAGGCGAAGTGACTGAACCAGCAAGTGGCCCTGTTCCCCCTTGGACCCCTCCCTCACATACAGCATCACAATGTAGCAATGTGGGTTATCCCACCCTGGTGAACACCTAAGGCTCTGCCCCTTACTATGTAACAGATGTGCTGAGACAAAAAAAATGGCCCAAATGAAAGAACAGATCAAAGCTCCAGAAAAAATACAACTGAGTGATGAAGACATAGCCAATCTATCAGATGCACAGTTCAAAACACTGGTAATCAGATGCTCACAGAATTGGTTGAATATGGCCACAAAATAGAGGGAAAAAGTGAAGGCTATGAAAAGTGAAATAAAGAAAAACATACAAGCCATCAACAGTGATGGGAAGGAAACCAGGCTTCAAATCAATGGATTGGAGCAGAAGGAAGAAATAAACTTTCAACCAGAACAGAATGAAGAAAGAAGAATAAAAAAAAAAAATGAGGAGATGCTAAGGAACATTTGGGACAACTTCAAACATTCCAATATAACAGGAGCACTGAGAAAAAGAAACATAGCCCAAATGAAAGAACAGCTCAAAATTCCAGACAAGGAATGAAGCAATGAGGAGATAGGTGACCTATCAAAAGCAGAGTTCAAAACACTGGTAATCAAAATGCTCAGAGAAATGATTGAGTACGGCCACAAAATAGAGGAAGAAGTGAAAGCTATGAAAGGTGAAATAAAGGAAAATGTACAGGGAATCAACAGTGATGGGTAGGAAAGCAGGACTCAGATCAACTATTTGGAGCAGAAGGAAGAAATAAACATTCAACAAGAACAGAAAGAAGAAACAAGAATCCAAAAAAAAAAAATTAGGAAAGGTTAAGGAACCTCAGGACAATTTTAAACATTCTAACATCCAAATCATAGGGGTACCAGATAGAGAAGAGGAAGAGCAAGAAATGAAAAACCTATTTGAAAACATAATGAAGAATTTCCCTAATCTGTACAAGGAAATAGATTTCCAGGAAGTCCAGGAAGCTCAGAGAGTCTCAAAGAAGTTGGACCCAAAGAAGAACACACCAAGGCACATCAGAATTACATTACCCAAGATTAAAGAGGAGAGAATCTTAAAGGCAGCAAGAGAAAAGGAGACAGTTACCTACAAAGGAGTTCCCATAAGACTAACAGCTGATTTCTCAAAAGAAACCTTATAGGCAAGAAGTGGATGGATAGAAGTATTCAAAGTCATGAAAAGCAAGGTTCTTCATCCAAGATTACTCTATCCAGAAAAGCTATCATTTAGAATGGAAGGATAAATAAAGTGCTTCTCAGGTAAGGTCAAGTTAAAAGAGTTCATCATCACCAAGCCTTTACTATATGAAATGTTAAAGGGACTTATCTAAGAAAAAGAAGATAAAAAATATGAACAGTAAAATGACAGCAAACTCACAGCTGTTAACAACTGAACCTTTAAAAAAAAAACTAAGCGAAGAACTGGAACAGGAACAGAGTCACAGAAACAGAGATCACATGGAGGGTTATCAGGGAAGTGGGAGGGGTAGAGAGAGGGAAAAGGAACAGAGAATAAGTAGCATAAATGGTAGGTAGAAAATAGGCAGGGGAGGTTAAGCATAGTGTAGGAAATGTAGAAACCAAATAACTTATATGTATGACCTATGGACATGAACTAAAGGGGGGAATATGGGTGGGAGGGGAGTGCAGGGCAGAGGGGAATAAAGGGGGGGGATGGGACAACTGTAATAGCATAGTCAATAAAATATATTTTTAAAAAATGACTTAATTTTTCTTTTTTATATAAATGCATTTTTAAGTATATTTTATTGAGTATGCTTTTATAGTTGTCCCTTTTTTCTGTTTTGTATCCTCCTCTGCTCTGTGCCCCACTTCCCTCCAGCATTCTCCCCCACCTTAGTTCATGTCTCTGGGTCACACATATAAAATCTTTGGACTTTACATTTTCTATAGTATTCTTAACCTCCCCCTGTCCATTTTGTAGTTACCAATTATGGTTCTTATTCCCTATATGTTTTCCCCCATACTCACCCTGCCTCCTCCCTGCTGATAGCCCTCCATGTGATCTTCATTTCCATGATTTTATTCCTGTTCTATTGTTTGCTTTTTGTTTTGTGTTTGTTTGTTTTTTTTTTTTTTTAGGTTCAGTTGTTGATAGCTGTGAGTTTGCTGTCATTTTACTGTGAATATTTTTTATCTTCTTTTTCTTGGGTAAGTCCCTTTAATATTTCATATTATAAGGGCTTGGTTCTTGAGTAAGTTCTTCATTATGTTTTCAAATAAGTTTTCCATTTCTTGCTCTTCCTCTTCTCCTTCCAACACCCCTATGTATGTTGGAATGAGCAGGACTCATTGATCTGAGTCCTACTTTCCTACCTGTCACTGTTGATTCCCTGTACATTTTCCTTTATTTCACCTTTCATAGCCTTCACTTCTTCCTCTATTTTGTGGCTGAACTCAATCATTTCTCTGAGCATTTTGATTACCAGTGTTTTGAACTCTGCTTTTGATAGGTCAGCTATCTCCTCATTGCTTCATTCTTTTTCTGGAGTTTTGAGCTGTTCTTTCATTTGGGCCATGTTACTTTTTCTCAGTGCACCTTTTCTGTTGTGAGCGAGGGAGCCTTAGCTATTTGCCATGGTAGGGCAACCCACTTTGCTTCATTGTGGCAATGTATTTAGGGGAGGGATCAGAGAGGAAACAATGCTGCTTGCTGACTTTTGCTCTGTTTTCAGTCACTTCCCTTCTACCCACAAGTGAATTGTACCCTTCTAATGCTGATTCCTGAGTGGGTGGTTTGTGTACATTCTAAGACCTTGTGGACTCCTCCGGTGGACTCTCCTGTGAGACTGGGAGTTTCTCCTGATGCAGGAACTGCCACAGGTTTTTATAGCCAGAGGTTTTGAGGCTTTATTTCCCCACGCTGGAACCCTGGGTTGTGCAGTCTATCTTGCTCCCAGGTTTTTACTCCCAGCTTATCTGCACACAAATGTGAGACCACCTGGTCTGTCAGCCACCACCTTACCACATGTTCTCTCCACTCTGACTACCTGGCTCTGCCCCTCCTACCCGTCTGGATGAATGTTTATTCTTTAACTCCTTGGTTGTCAGACTTCCATACAGTTCGACTTACTGGCAGTTGTGGTTGTTTTTTTGTTTTTAAATTGATTGGTATTCTTTTGGTTGTATGAGGAAGAGAAGTCTGTGCCTCCCTCTTGGCCAGAAGTCTATAGATGCATTTAAAGTTATACAATTCTTCTAGCTATTTTTTAAACCATATATCATTACTTACATGCAGCAATTTTATTTAGTATTATTCACTTCTAAATGTTTTATAATTTTATTGCAATTCCCTCTTTAATGCATTGTATATTACTGCCTTTTAAGTTTTAGAAACATATGCTTTCATTATCAGGTTTTTTCTTTCTAATATTAAATTAGATATTATCAGAAAATAAGATGAGCATGGTGTGGAGACTGACTGCAGAACTGGGTGGCAGGCTGGGTGAAGAAGGGTAAATAGAGAAAAGTGGGACAACTGTAACAGAATAACAATTACAAAATTTAAAAAATAAGATAAGTATACTGATGATTGTTTGAAGTTTTGTTGAGCCTGCCATTGTGGTTTATTAGATGGTTAATATTCTGCATTGTCTATCCATGAAAAGAATGTATAGCTTCTATTTATTCTCCATAGGATTTTATATCTACCATATAAAGTGTTAATTTTGTAGTCTAATCTTTAGACTTATACTTTTTTCCCCAAATTTGTTCCATTGATTTCTGATGGAAATATGTTAAAATCTGCCATTAAAATTGTGAATCTTTCGGTTTCTACATTCTGTCAAATCTTTTGTTTTGGATAATTTGAAGCTGGGCTATTAAGTACATGTAAGTTTATGATTACTATATAGCCTTAATACGTTTTCCCTTTATTATGTCATACTGTTGGTCCGTGTTCCTATTAATGACCTGCAGCTGATTCTATTTTATGGCTAGTACTGTATCTATTCCTCATAGCAGTGCTGCTCCAGTCACTAATGCCTGCTGTGGATTGGGAGCTAGTGAGCCAGTGAACTGCTTTGCTCTACAGAAATTCAATTCCTGTTCTACAGAGATATTTATATTGTTTTGGAGCTTGGCTATTTTAAAGTCATTAAATTTTATTAATTGTTACCATGTGTTTGGAAGAGAGAAGGTGCGACAAATGTGAATTCTCTGGGCTTCTGACTCTGTGACTGACATTTTTTGGGGGGAATTTGGAAAGGTTGGATCTGAAAGTTACTTGTATCAGAATCACCTGAGGTACTTGTTTCGAATTCAGATTCTCTGGCTTTATCCAAACCTAGATAAAAATCTTTGGATGGTAGTGGTGGCACCCAGGAATCTACCCCAATAAGTAGGATAAGCATGTAATTTTCATGCACACTAAAGTTTATGAACCACTAGTCTAGAACATGGTGCAAACCCCTGCTGTGTTTCTAATCCTTCATAAAATTTCTCTGAATATGCAGAGAGACAGATCTGGTTTTACATGTCTGGATGATTTCTAGGTGGGTGGATGAACACCAAAGTTGAGAACTTGATTGGGTTGGTGTAGCTCATGGAGAAACACAGCCATTGAGCCTTTTGATGAACATAGCTGGGTGGCCTTTGGCATATTACCTATACTCGAAGCCTCAGTTTCTCCAACTGTAACATGAGTTAAATAGATTTGTTGTGTTGAATACGTGAGTTATCGGCAGCAGTGTCTGGCACCTAATAAATGCACAGTAAATAGTTTTACAAAGATAAACATGGGGCAGAAAGCTTGAACTTTGCAAAGTAATATCCCTGTAAACTGAATGCAGTTTCAAATTTTTAAACTAGGCCTAATGTTTTAGAGTTGGAATGGACATATTTTGGAGGAAGAGTAATAGTATGCTTCTGATGAGATTAAATAAAGAAAAACAGCTATATAAAGAATGAATTGCTTTTGACTCCAGTTATAAGATATAACTCATGTTTTAATAATCCCTTGTTTAATCTCTATGCCCATTTGAACTATAATTACATTCTATAACAAATTAAGTAAAATTTGTTTTAAATTTCTTTAAAATCAATAGGTATAACTGAATAAATTGATATTTTCAAGAATAAGTGAACTGACATTCCATTAATCTGAAATATTAAAAATGTTTTTAGCATTGAAAAAGTACATGATTATGATCAATCACTGGAATACCATCTCTTATTAATTCATACATTGGAATGATTATTTTAGGTGGACAAAATCTGCTTAATATTTGACACAGCCAATAGTACCAAAACATGAGTTTATCTTTAAGAAAATATTAGGATAACCAAGAAGACAAAGGTAGGAAAAAATTTCAGATTTTCTCATCTATATTTCCTAAGGAATGAAGTGCATGTATTTGCAAAGTGTTTAAATCTGTTTTATTCTTGACTCTCAGTTCCATTGGGGTTCTATTGTCTTTGTAAAGTCTCAGTTCCTTTTCTATAACAATAGAAAAATTAATGGTACCTACATTTTAGGACTGTCATAAGGATTTTATGAATTGATACATTTAAAGCTGTTAGGACCATGTCTAAACTTAATAAGGCCTAATACATAGCAATTATTTTCATTAGCTCTACAATACATTCTAGAAATCATCAGTTTTATTTAGTGGCTTCTTTAATATGTAAATAAATGTAATATGCATAACTATCACTGATGAAGTACTTACTGTGTTAAACACTTGACTACTTTCTGAGCAAGGGACGTTATTATTATCAATTTGTATATAAAGAAACTAAAGAATAGAAAATGAGGAAATGAACAGGAGGTCATAATAGCCAAGATTTGAAGCTAGACATTTTCTTGAAAGCACATGGTTTTGGTTTTGCTTTTGTTGTGTTTGGCCACAATACTTAGGAATTGGTGAGGAAAGCACTTATCATTTTGTCAAGAAAGACTAGCCTAGGGATTGTAAATCATCAAAAATTTATTTGGAGTTAGAGATTGGCTTATTGAAGAAAAGATTTCATCAGGTTATTCTCAGCATCTAAAATAATATCAGTTACCTGTCATTTCAATAATATCTGCATTCCTCTGTTTTCTCCCTCTTCTTTCCTTGCACACCCACCCCCCAGTTATCTATCTATCCATCTGAATGGTAGAGCCTTAGCAGTCTCTATATAAAGTAAAGAAAATCTATAATGGGACATAGCCCAAGCTTCATTGTACATTATTTCACTTATTTTTATCAAGACAGCTTTACAAAATTTCTTCTACCTTAAGTAAAATCTCACATTGGATATGATAAATTAATAAAGAATGATTTACCATTTTTCATCAAGAAAAATTGATTTTTAGAACATAACTTTAAAGGTGTATTCAGGTACATTCATTTTTCCCCCAGAGAGTGAAAAGATCAATTTACCATTACGTCAATAAGAAGGAGTGATTATGACACACTCCTGAGTTGAGGATAGTCATTAAAAGTAAGCAAGAGATAGTTCACAGGTGAAGTATTTTGTCTGTGAGACTTTCCCTGGCTCTTAGTTTTAAAATGTTGCTCTTCAAGGCAGAGTAAATTCTTGCAGGCAGATCTTTCATTTTACAAGGTTTCCCTTAGGGAGTGGGTAGGGTGAAGTGGGGTGAGGTGAAGTGGGGTGAAGTGGGGTGACATGAACACTTTTCCAGATGATAAAGTCTAAATTTGTAATCTCACCTCAGAGTTGATGTATCTTCCAAAGTATTCAGAGTTCTCCTGTGTCATTGTTATACATTTATTGCATAAATCTAAGCTACTGAATTTGTCTGAAACATTAGAAGTGGTATTTCCACAAGAAATTTTTTTAAAAAGCAAAATCTGTTTATAGGTTAGTAAATGTTTACTTTTGGCTATGGGGAACCTACAGTATTATGGACCTGTAAACATTAACTAATGGTTTCAGATGGCTGTAGGAGAGTTGTGCTTTTGGGATGTGCTGTCAGCCTCACGGCAGCCTAAGACATTCCTCCTTTTTGTCTCCTCCCCATATAACAATTAAAATTGGACATCTACTCAAGAACAAGAATGCCTGTGTGGGAATTGTGGGATCCAGCACCATTTACCAAGGGGCTGGGGAGGAGTCTCACACACACGTGCATCAGCTAATAGGTAGACAGACCTGGTATGAGTTGTAGAAACAGCAGTTGTCTTTGAACTGGCTCCAGTCCCTCCCGGTGAAATTGGGAGCACATACAGAGTGCTGACTTGGGCAGACACCTGCAGATGGATGAAAGAGCCTTGGTAGAAGTCCAGATCTCCTGAAGAAAGATTTCAATAGTCTGTTGGAGCAGCAAGACAAACCCATCCTCCAACTCTAAACAAAACAAAATAAAAAAAAAAAGAGAGAGAGCCGTTGTCAGTGTTTCCTTCCTACCAAGGCAGAAATTTCAAACTATACCACAAACCATAGTAATTAAAACAGCATGGTACTGGCATGATAATTGACACATAAACCCATAACCCCCCACATGTGCAGTCAACTAATATTTGACAAGAGAGCTGACATTACTTGGGGAAAGGGTAGTCTCATCAATAAATCATGCTGGAAAAACTGGATATTTTTCTGCATGCAGAAAAATAAATTGGACCCCTATCTGATGACACTCACAAAAATTAACTCAAAATGAATTAAACATAAAATCTAAATCCTTAAGACTCCTAGAAGAAAACATAGAGGAAAAGCTCCTTGACATTGGTCTTGGCAACAATTTTAATGTGACACTTAAAGTCAAGCAACAAAAGCAAAAATCACTAAGTGGGACTATATCAAACTAAATAGCTTCTGGATGGCAAAGTAATCAACAAAATGAAAAGACAATCTATGGTATGGAGGAAAATATTTGAAAACCATTTATTTTATAAGGAGTTAATATCCAAAATAAAGAACTCATACAACTCAGTAACAAAAAAATAAACAATATGATTTAAAAATGGGCAGAAGAATTGAATAGACATTTTAAGATATAATTGAAAAGACATTTTTCCAGATAGTAACAAGAGGAAAGAATTTTACACAGTGAAAACAGTATGTGCTGAGTAAAGCTCAAAGTCATTAGTCTGGATTTCAAGGCTACTTATTTACATTCAGCTGTGTTTCTGCCATTGGCTGTGTTTGTTACTCGTTTCCTTTCCAATTTTTGGTATATGGCTTGAGAGCTGACACTCTACATTCATTGTTCTTTTTTCCTCCCTCCCCATTTCGGCTAGTCTGAAACTGCATCTCTTTCATTAAGTTACTGATGTTACTAGGAGTTTGTTGGTATTTTAAATATTCTATGTCATTTTATCTTATATAGCAAATGTTCAAGTTACTTACTTTGAGTTTGCTAATTCTTGGGATTTGTTTGAATATTATGTGTATATTATTATTTTTACATTGCTACAATGACTCAGTCATTTAGGCATAGAACCCATTGTGCTTTTCAAATTAGCAAAGTTGTTGTTACTGCAGAATGAAATCCAGTGCTGCTATGTATATCAAATACAACTTGTATCTAGGACAAATCCCGTACCAGATCTCTACTACTACAGTTTTATTTAAAATTTTGGATAATTTGGACTTCTAAAGTTTAAGGTAGCATAGCCATGTGGAAGGATTCAGAGAGACTTGGGTTGAAATATTGGATCCTTCACTTCTAACTGTGTTACTTTGGATAAATTATTTAACCTCTTTGAGTCTTTGTTTCCCTGTCTGTAAAATGGAACAAAATTTTTCACAGTTATTTATTGGGTGCTTCCTACATTCTAGACATTAATTTTGCAGTGATATTTCAAGTGTTAAAGGGCTAAAGGAAATCCTGCATGGCACAAAGTTGGTGCTCAATAATAAGTAATTCGTAGTTCCCATCATCACCCACTCAATTTGTTTGAAAGCATGGTTTTATTTTGTGAGCATCATTTCCTAGAGAAGAATTAGTTCCATTGGTCTTTTTCAGTCCCTTTGCAAACTCTGGACTCTGGACTAGAGGTGTTTGTTTGGCCTGCACAGTGCTTAAAAAACAAAATAATTTGAATACTTTTATTTTTATATATTTTATTTTTATTGGGAAAACACCAGTTTGTAACATTATATAAGTTTCAGATGTACAACATTATAATTTGATATCTGTATACAGTATAGCATGCTCACAAACAAATGCCTAGTGTCCATTTGTCACCATATATTTGACTGCCTTTACCCATTTTTGCCCCATCCCTGACTTCCTTCCCCTCTAGTAACTACCCATCTGTGGTCTGTATCTATAAGTTTGTATTTGTTTGGTTTGTTCATTTGTTTCATTTTTGTTTTATGTTTCACATGAGTGAAATCATATGGTTTTTGTCCTTTTCTATCTGAGTTATTTTACTTAGCATAATACCCTCAAGATTCATCAATATTGAGATAAATAGCAAGATTTCATCTTTTCTTATGGCTGAGTAGTATTCCATTGGATAGATGTAACGTGTCTTTTTTATATATTCATCCACTGATGGACACTTAGCTTGTGGTTATTTCTATAACTTGGATATTATAAATAATGCTGCAGTAAACATAGGGTTCCATATATCTTTGTGAATTAATGTTTTCATATTCTTTGAATAAATACACAGAAGAGAAATTGCTGGATCATATGGTAGTTCTATTTTTAATTAGAACTGTTTCTAATTAAACAGTGCTGTTTCCCATAGTGGCTGCACCAATTTGCAATCCCATCAACAGTGCACAAGAGTTCTGTTTTTTCCATGTCCTCAGCAACACTTATTTCTTGTCTTTTTGATAATAGCCATTCTAATAACTATGAGGTAATAGCTCATTGTCATTTTGATTTGCATTTCCCTAATAATTAATCACTTTGTACATCTTTCCATGTGCCCCTTGGCCACCTGATGTCTTTCTTGGAAAAACTGCTGTTCAGATCTTCTGCCCATATTTTAAATCAGGTTGTTTTATTTTTTGTTATTGTTGAATTGTTTGAGTTATTTATATATTTTTGATATTAACTTGTTAGAAGAGTCATTTGCAGATATCTTGCCCATTTTGTTGACTGCCTTTTTGTTTTATTAATGGTTTTCCTTTTGTTGTGCAGAAGCTTTTTAGTTTGATGTAGTCCTATTTATTTATTTTTTGTTTCCCTTGCATTTTGAGTCAAATTCACAAAAACCTCACTAAGACCGTGTCCAGAAGTTTAGTGTCTATGTTTCCTTTTATGTATTTTATTGTTTCAGGTTTTACATTCAAGTCTTTAACCCATTTTGAGTTAATTTATGATGTAAGATAGTGTAGTTTCATTCTTTTGCATATGACTGTCCAGTATTCCCAACATCATTTACTGAAGAGACCTTCCTTTCTCCATGATATATTTGTGAGTCCTGTCTGATAAATTAATTGTCCATATGCATGTGGGTTTATTTCTGAGCTCTCAAATCTGTTCCATTCGTTTGTGTGTCTGTTTTCCTGCCAATTCCGTTCTGTTTTGATTACTGTAGTCTTGTAGTATAGTTTGAATCAGGAGTGTGATGCCTCTGGCTTTACTCTTTTTTCTCAGTATTGCTTTGGAAATCAGAGTCTCTTGTTTCCACACAAATTTGCAGGGCTTTTTTTCCCCTCTATTTCTATGAAAAATACCATTGGAGTTTTGATAGGGATTGCATAGAATCTATAAATTGCTTTAGGTAATGACATTTTAAACAATGGTAATTCTTTTAATCCATGAATATCTGAGTGATTTTAAGCTTGACTTGTAACCCTCAGGTAGCTGCATGGCCATCATTCCCTATTATATTATTGTAGGCTCTTTTACCTTGGCTCTTGTTCTTGGCTGCCAGTCAGAACACCTGAGGCACTTTTAAATATCTGGATGTCCAGGCTGCATTTCAGACCAACAATATACGAATCATTTGGGGTGGAATTCAGACATCACTACTATTTAAATCTCTCCATTAATTCCAATGTCCAGCAAAAGACAGAACCATTTTGGTGCCATTTCAGATGAAATGTGTATGTGAACTGTGTAGCCCCTGAAGGCAGTGAGTATTAATCCTGAAAACTGGTCCTCTGATCTTGATTTCTACAAAGGCCTCCTTGTTTCATGTGACCTTCAGGCTCTGATGCCTGCTGTTTCTGATGGAGGTCAGTCATTCTCAGGTCCTTGTTCTTAGTTTGCTGGGGTAAATGTGTAGGATTACCCTGGCACCTGTTTTTGGATTTTACCCATAAACTGTGAAACCTTCTCTGCTTTGATACACCCCCTGAAAGCCCAAATTCCAGGGGTCAGGTCAAAGGCAACACTCTGCCCTTGATGGCTGTGCTGCCTTAGTTCATGTAGCTGGCTTCAGGTTCAAGTAGGAGCTGCCCAAATTAAATCTTTCTGGTTAGTTTTTAGCCCCTTTCCCCAGAAATGCTATTTCTCTTGTGCTCCTGTTGGGAGAAATGCTGATCACAAATGTAGAAACGTTAGTATGAGGAAAATTACAACAGATGTGTCCTAAGTGAGAAATATGGAGAAGGGGTGACCAAGAGAGTCAATAGTGATTTTCAGAAAGTTTAAAAGTAAACCTAAATAATTTCCATCTGTGTCTGACCTAATTTTTCCATCTCCAACAAAGTGTTTAAACAAATGTGTTTTGGAACTATCAGCTGTATAATTTTACTTGTTTAATGAGCTCAATAAAACCCTTGTGTGTGTGCTTGTAATAACCTATTTGATCTGTGAAATTGAATGCCCAAGTAGATTGTCTAAGGAAACTGTTGGCTGAAAACACTTCCCTGTCTTTTATTGTTTCCCATGAACTGTTACGATTAGACACTGGTACAGCGACTAATACAAAGCACATCTGAAATCACAATTACCAGTTGAATTCTTGCCATGCAGTTAGGGTTATGTAAACAGCTTGGTGGGGTTCACAGAAGGCAGATTTTAAGCTGCTTGTATGCAATGGTGATGTGAAATCCCTGAACAAACATCAATATTAGTAATCCTTTAACAGTTTTATGACAGTAGCAGTAAAAATCAAGGCATGTTTCTGGAATTATTTCTCTCACACTCTGTGATGAATGCATCCTGTATTATGAGATTCCATTATATTCAGGGTCTTTGTTAAACATGGAGCAATGGCCATGGTGGCTCTTTTGAATCTCACTGTTATTGAGACAGTTTTTAAATATAGCTTTTCAGTTTCTCCCTTTAGCATCAGTCACAAATTAATTACTCCTGTGCTTGCCATAGAGTCATTGGCTTAACTTGGAATAGTCAGAGTATTTCACATTTAGCAAATTCTTCTCCAGCCTGGATTTATCTGTTCAACCCTCAATTCTCAACCAATAACTCTAGCATAAATCTCTCACTCTCTTTTTTTGTTGCAATCTGAGTTTGTTAGTCTTATTCTGAATAGCCCATTTCCTCTCACCTCACTTACTCCTCTAAAGGCTTTTAAATCTTATTTGTTAAAGATTTTGCTTCCCTTCTGAGCTGACCTATTGCTAATACACTTGACAAGTGCTCAGGAAAATGGCACCTCTCCCCCTAGCTCTCCTCCAAAGAGGAGCTGATCTTTATTCCTGTTTATCTATGAAGAATGTTCACTAAAATATGACCTTGAGTATGCCACTTAATTTTCACAAAACTCCAGTGACTCCTCATTTGCTTTTTAGAATAGCATCATCTGAATTTCCAAATCCTACTTTCTCTGTGAAATCTTCCAGCCCATCCTTGATAAAGGAAATACCCTCTCTTCTAGAAATTTAAAATACTATTTCCCCTACTGCTTATAATTTACTTTCTTGTGCTGTAGCTATTTTTCTGCTGTCTGTATCTCATCCTGCTAATAGATGATAAACTCTCAGAGATTGCCCTCCCACAGAACAAGTACTCAATAAACATCCGTCATTGATGAGAACAAATGATTGATCATATTTTATTGGAGGATTGGCATAAAGTCTCAGCAGTAAACCTATAATTTGAAGCTTATCCCCTTCTCCATAATAAAACAGGGAACAGTTGTTGAAGGCTTATGATATACTTGGTATTTAACATGAATTTTCTCTTTTAATTTTACAAACCATGTAAGATTAATGATATTGTTATTTACAGACAGGGAAACAGAGACATTGAAATTTTAAATAATCATTCCAAGATCACATTTCAGATAAACAGGTAGCTTAGATTTGAAACCAAGGGAGTCTGATCCTAAAATCTATACCTTAATATTTGCATATCCTGCCTCACTCCCATCTCATCTGGACCTACTTTGGAATGGAATTTGGAGGTGCAAGTACCTAGAATCTGTGCTGCATGAAATATTAGTTTCCTTAGAAGTGTTTCGGGGATTACCAAACCTGATTTCAATGATCAAGTTTGCCATGAGGCCCCAATGCTGCTAGTCTCTGCCTTTTGAGGAGGAGAGGTGCCAAATGCCTTGAAGAGTTATACCTGTTGAATCTCAATACGGAGGTGGTGAGGCTTACAAATTTCACCTTTTGGTCAAACCCACGGTGCTGAGCTTATCCCACATTGCACTGAATCTAAGATGCTGTGGACTGTAGATGCACTGTCTGCATTATATCGCTAAGAAAGAGACAAATAAGTGCTGAAAAATAACCATGGCACAATGTTTTCTTATCACTTGGATTTTTTAAATTTTATACTTAATGAAAGAACTCTTTTAGTCTTATTTATACATATAAATGATACTAATTGGTTAATGTATTCCTAAATCTTCTTTATATCTGAGTCTGGATCTCCAAAGTCTGTGTGTTCCAGACAATATCATCCTCTGTGTTTCTTGAAAGAATGTTCTACTATCACCTCTGAGAATTTCTTGCAAGCCACTGGTACCAATTTTGCAAAACTGGATGCAAATGTGTAGGCTACCAGGATCTCATCTTTACAGCTTCCTGGCTAACAGCAATTGTACAACACTTCACATTTTCAGAGGTCGAAATGTGCAAAGAAATTCATGAGAATTAGGGAAATAGAGCACATGTAACTTCATTTGAAAAATGGGTTTCACTGTCTAAAAAAATCTGAAAACTTCTAGTATCGTCTAAAGAACCTTGGTCTTAGGGAATCAGAGGACTTGGTTGAGGACCGGCTCTCCTGTAGCAAGCAACATTAATTGTTCCTGAGCCTCCATTTTTCTAACCTATAAACAAAGAGCACTCTATAACCTATAAGCACTCTAATCTTATGAGATGGTTGCAAAGATTAAAGAAAATTTAAATTCCACTTTCACAGGATTGTTTCTAGCTTGTTTGCCACTCTCCATTGTCTGGAGCAGTTACAGAAACCTAGAGGTTTCTAATGACTCTATGTTGAATTAATGAACCAATGAATGGACATTTCATGCCTAGAAAACTCCAAGCAGGAATGTCTATGTTGCCATGTTGCCATGGTGAATGGCAGTATATTCTTTTTGTGTGTGTATTTACTATGCTATACTTTTTATTATTTAAAAAACATTTTATTGATTATGCTATTACAGTTGTTTCAGTGTTTCCCCCTTTGCTTTCCCCCACTGAGCTCTCCGCTCCCTCAGGCAATCCCTACGCCAGTGTTCATGTCCATGGGTCATGCATATAAGTTCTTTGGCTATTCTATTTCCTACACTGTATGTTAAATCCATGGCTATTCTATAAGTACCTGTTTGTATTTCTTAATCCACTCATCTCTTCACGCATTCTGATGCCCTCCACACATGGCAACCATCAAAACCTCTCCTTATTCATGATTCTGTCTCTGTTCTTGTTGTTTGCTTAGTCTGTTTTTTAGATTTAATTGTTGATAGATATGTATTTATTGCCATTTTATTGTTCATAGTTTTAATCTTCTTTTTCCTAAATAAGTCCCTTTAATATTTCATATAATAATGATTTGGTGATGATGAACTCCTTTAGTTTTTTCTTATCTGGGAAGCTCTTTGTCTGCCCTTTGATTCTAAATGATATCTTTGCTGGGTAGAGCAGTCTTGGCTGTAGATCCCTGCTTCTCATGACTTTGAATATTTCTTGCCAATGCCTTCTAGCCTGAAAAGTTTCTTTTGAGAAATCAGCTGATGGTCTTATGGGAACTCCCCTGTAGGTAACTAACTTCTTTTCTCTTGCTACTTTTAAGATTCTCTACTTATCTTTAACCTTTGGCATTTTAATTATGGTGTGTCTTGAAGTGGGCTTCTTTTCATCCAACTTGTTTGGGACCCTGAGCTTCTTGGACTTGCATGTCTATTTCCTACACCAAATTAGGGAAGTCTTCTTTCATTAATATTTCAAATAGATTTCCAATTTCTTGCTCTTTCTCTTCTCCTTCTGGCACCCCTATGATGCCAATGTTGGAATGTAGGAGACCATTCTGTGTGGCATGGGCCCAGCTCCCACTTGGAGATGCACAGGACCCGCACCCACAGGTAGGTTCTCCCATGGAAAATCAGGTTTGCAATGTGCCTAGGCTGCTTTGCATCTTTTTGTTAAAAAATCCCTTCACCCTGATTTGCAGCAAACATTTACTGCAAAATAACTTCCTAAAATCCATGCTAAACCTTGCAAGGACCATTGTAACCAGCTCAACCACTTTCCCCTTTTCGTTTGCTAATATCCTTCTTCTGTGATGTGATTAGGGGCATTGGCTCCTTCCTTGTCTGTAAAAGGTAACCACCTATAGCAAACCAGGGCATAGTAAATGAGGACCATCATGTAATGTGACCAGAAATAAAATAAAGGCCTGTCATGGCAGAAGCCACAGCTTTTGCTCCTCCTGAGAGAAAAGCCATGCTGTCATCCTTATTCCTCCACCAGACTCGGTAGTCTGTGTGAATGTTTCATTTCATCCATAATGATACAGGCACTGCTAGCCACTGTCTGCATCACTGGAACACTTGAGGTTTTCCCAGAAACTGCTTACACTATCCTCATTTTTTAAATTCTTTTTTCTTCTTGGTGTTCTGATTGGTTGTTTTTTGCTTCCTTACATTCCAAATCATTGATTTGATTCTTGGCTTCATATACTCTACTGTTGTTTCCCTGTAAATTATTCTTTATTTCAATTAGTGTATCCTTTGTTTCTGACTGTCTGACTGGGTCTTTTTATGCTGTTGAGGTCCTCACTAAGTTCCTTGAGCATCCTCATGATAAATGTTTTGAACTCTGCATCTGATAGATTATTTATCTCCATTTTTTTTTTTTAGTTCTTTTTCTGGAGTTTTGATCTGTATTTTCATTTGGGTCCAGTGGCATAGCCTCCCCTATCACCCAAGATGGATACTTGAGGTACATTCTTCCTGTGGGCTGAGCACACCCTCCTCTTGTAGTTGAGCTTTGGTTGCTGTTGGTTGGCCAATGGGAGGGATTTACCCAGGTTGGTCAGCTGTAAGGACTGGCTGTGACCACTGACAACCAACCTATGCCCTCTGTGGAGCAACAACTGTTCAGGGGCAGGGTGGTGGTGCACCAATGTGGTCTGTAGTTGCCCACTGGGTGTGTAGGCTCTGAGGTTTCCTGGGTGGTGAAGGCCAAGGTCAGCCCCCACCTGTGTTTTGCCCAGGGGCTCCTTGAATGAGCCATAAAGCAATCTGAGATGGCTGCCTTCAAGGCAGGGCCAATAGTGTTAGACAGGTTGATGGAGTCTCAGATATGGCACCTGCCTTCTGGCTCTGTGATTCTGTTGGGGGAGGGCTCAGAAAAACAAAAACAGCCTCTGCCCACCTTTCTGTTTGGGAGAAAGCTGTCCCCCAGTCTTGCCTTTGATACCAGACACTTCAGTTCCTCCCTGTGTGTCACTGGTGCCTTTCAAGCTGCCTCCCTGTGCTAGAGCTCAGAGGATGTGAGTCTGAATAAATCTGCATGTGGGTTCTTTAAGAGGAACTGCTTGGGACTTCAGAGGTTTATTCTACCTACTCAATCCCCACTGGTTTTTTGAGGCAGAAGTTGTGGAGATTTATCTTCCTTGCACTGGAACCTTTGGATGGGGGGCCTGGTGTTGGACTAAGTCTCCTTACTCCTGAGATATCCCTCCTTGAAATTTTATCCACCACATATGGATATGTGATCAGCCTGTTTCACATCTCCACCCCTCCTACCAGTCTGAATGGATGTAGTTTCTTTAATTGCATAGTTGTCAGACTTCCATTCAATCCATTTCTGGTGGTTCTGAGTGATGATTGTTCTATATTTTAGTTGTAATTTTGATGTGTTTGTGTGAGGAGGCAAGCTGTGTTTACCTATGTTGCCATCTTGACTGGAAGTCGGTAGTATATTTTAATTGAAGAAGAAAACTAAATAGGGAATGTTTTGTAGGTATGTATTATTCTTTAGTACCTTTATCCATTTTGCTTCTGTGGTTTTGTGGTTTGAATTCTGTTTACTTTCAATATAGGAATATCTTCCAGTCTAAAGTTAGATGGTTATTTTCTTATTTAGTAAAGAAAGAAAATGAACACAATTGTAGGCCAGTATTCTATTTGTCTTGAAAAGGTTATTTATTATAGTTTTCTTACAAACATTTATTGTTAAAATATTAAAAATACAGAAAATATAAAAAATCATTATTTGTACTTCTACTACCTACAGAGAATAATTGTTAATATTCTTTTTCTTATATAATTGGCCATACAGCTTGCATATATTTTTGTAATCTGATTTTTTGTACTTGATATATTTGGGTATTTCTTTGTATATTTAAATGTTCTTCACAAACATTGTTTATGGTGGGTGATATCATTTATTTGAGTAATTTAAACTTGCTGGAAATTTGGATTATTTCTAATTTTTCACTATTTTAAATATCACAAAAATAGATATCCTTGCATATTTATATTTATGCACATCTCTGATTTTTTTAGAATAAATTCTTGAAAGTGGATTTACAGAGCCAAAGGGTATGAAATTTTACTCTAATTTAGATAAGAACATTTAAATGTAGCTGGAAGCTGTATCCTGAAGGTGATAAAATAAGGAGGGTTTTGAAGGTGTACCTGCTTTGAATTGCCAGGCAGGCTCTGCTAGATTTACCATCCCATTTTCTCAAGTACTTTCTGTCGTCATGTGGTTTCTGAGTTAAATTAGGGCTCACGAGCTGCTAGGACTGTCAGATGTTAGGAGTTATAAGCCTCTTATTTATATTTCTTTTTCCATCCAAAAAAAACTGAATGTGGTATCCTCACTAAATGACGGGTAACAGTGAGGAACAGATCCCATCATTCCCTCATTTTGTTCACATGATGAATGAGCTTGAAAATGAATGCAGTGTCTGAGCACCAGGGGATCTGATTGTCACAGTATGAAAAGCCTTTTAGTGATAACTGCATACATACTCCCATATTACTGCCAACAGAGCCAATACAATCTAGTTCGAATGGTAGATGTACTGACTCCCATGTGGGACCATTGGCATTTTTACAAACCATTTGCAGCAGAGTGTCACTGTGCTTTTGCCAAGTTGCATCCTCCCAGTAAAGTCCAAATAGAACCAGAGAGAAGTTCAGTTTTCAATGCAATGGGAAATAGACAAGGGAGGAAAAAGAGTCAGGATTACTTTCCAAAATTGTAATATACACCTGCCCCCAAGATGTGTATTATTTTTCTGAATGTGTTCCAGCTGAACCCTAGGAAAAATAACCAAAGACCCTAATGGCTCGTGGGTGGATATTGCATCCCATCTGTTGGTGGTAGAAGGAAGGGATCCGGCTGTTGTATCCAAAAGCTTCTCACTGTTAAAAAACCAAAATCACTCATAGCATTTTTCTGCCTTAGAACTCATTTTGCATCTCATTTATTAGAAGAAAAAAATATGAAAATAGTTGGATGTGGTTATACATTAGCCTGAAGGGCAGTATTAGTGTCAAGTATTCCTTGGTTTTTTCTTGTGAAGAGGGTGGGATGGTTTCATGACAAGCAATAAGACAGGTTTTGTGAGCTAAAAACTTTGGTTAGGATTCCTACACATGGTTAGGGCTCCTAAAAGATTCCTACAAAGTATTTACAAAGTAGGTACTTTGACTACCTCTTAAGAATTTAATACTTGTGATAGTTAATTTTATGTATCAACTTCACTTGAGACAGAGTGCTCAGATTAAACCTTTTTTCTGGGTGTGTCTGTTTCCAGATATTAGTATTTGAATCAGTGGATTCAGTAATTAATGTAGGTTGTCCTCCCCAATGTGGGTGGCTCTCATGCAATTCACTGAGGGCATGAATAGAACAAAACAAAAGGTAAACAGGGAGGAATTTG
>PVKU01009885.1:0-57485 GCA_004027475.1 Anoura caudifer | reverse complement strand
TTTTTTTTTTTTTTTTTTTTTTTTTTTTTTTTTTTTTTTTTTAACCTGGTTTTGGAATTAAGATAATACTGAAAAGAGTTTCAGAGTTTTTCCTCTTCTTAAATTTTTTGGGATAGTTTGAGAAAGATAAGAGTTAGTTCTTCCTTAATTGTTTGGTTAAAAAAATTCACCTGTGAAGCCATCTGGTCCAGGGCTTTTGTGTGCCAGGAGTTTTTTGATTACTGCTTCAATTTTGTTAGTTGTTATTGGTCTGTTCAGGCTTTCTGCTTCTTCTTGACTCAATTTTGTGACATTGAATGTTTCCAAAACTTTGTTCATTTTGCCTAGGTTGTCCAGTTTATTGGCATATAGTAGTTGATAGTAATTTCTTACAATCCTTTGTATTTTTGTGGTAATAGTTGTTAATTCACCTCTTTCATTTCTGATTTTATTTATTTGGGTCCTCTCTCTTTTTCTCTTGATGAGCCTGGAAAAAGGTTTGTCAGTTTTGTTTATCTTTTGAAAGAATCAGCTCCTGGATTCGCTAATTCTTTGGATTATTTTTTGGTGGGTTCACAATATCTGATACTAAACTATATTACAAGGCCACTATAATCAAGACACTCTGGTACTGGCATAAGAACAGATACATGGATCAAGGAAACAGAACAGAGAGCCCAGAAGTAAATCCAAGTTTCTATGGTCAATTAATAGTCAACAAAAGGGGCACAAGTGTGCACTGGAGTAAAGATAGCCTCTTCAATAAATGGGAAAACTGGACTGGTACATGCAAAAACGTGAAACTAGACCATCAACTTACACTATACGTGAGGATAAACTCAAAATGGATAGGATAAAGGTCTTAAATATAAGCCATGAACATAAAAGTCCTAGCGGAAAACATAATAAAATTTCAGACATCCCATGTAGCAATATTTTTGCTGATGTATCTCCTAGGGCAAGGGAAATAAACAAATGGGACTGCATCAAATTGAAAAGTTTCTGCACAGCTAGAGAAACCATCATCAAAATGAAAAGGGAACCAACTGTATGGGAGAACATATTTGCCAATAATGCATCAGACAAGGGTTTACTCTCCAAAATATATAAAGAACTCACATGACTCTAAGCCAGGAAGACAAACAGCCCAGTGAAAAAATGGGCAAAAGACCTGAATAGATACTTATCAAAGAGGACATACAGATGGCCCACAGACATATGAAAAAAACATTGAACATCACTAGCCATTGGAGAGATGAAAATTAAAATCATAATATCACTTCACACTTGTCTGAATTGCTATCATTAATAAATCAACAAACAATAAGTGCTGGTTAGGATGTGGAGAAAAGGGAGCCCTAGTGCACTGCTGGTGAGACTGCAGACTGGGACAGTCACTGTGGAAAACAGTATGAAATTTCCTCAAAAAATTAAAAATGGAACTGCCTTTTGACCCAGCAAGTCTGTGGCTGGGAATATATCTTAAGAATCCTGAAACACCAATTCAAAGGAATCTATGCACCCCAATATTCATAGCAGTGATATTTACAATAGCTGAATGTTGGAAACAGCCCAAGTGCCCATCCATAGATAAGAGAATTAGAAAACTCTGGTACATTTACACAATGGAATACCACTCAGCAAAAAGAAGGAAGTCCTACCTTTTGTGACAGCATGGATGGAACTCTATAGAGACTATTATGCTAAATGAAATAAGCCAGTTGGCAAACTACAAATACCATATGACCTCACTATAACTGGAATCTAATGAACAAAATAAACTAATGAAGAAAATAGAATCACAGACATGGAAACCTGGAACAGACTGATAGTGGTAGTAGGAGGGGAAGACAGAGGGGGGAAGAGTGGAAAGAAGGGGGAGGGATTAGTCAAAGAAGTATGAATGACTCATAGACATGGGCAATGGAGAGGGGATTGACTGCGGGCAAGAGGGGTGGGCTGGGTGGAGGAGAGGAAAAGGGAAACAATTGGGACAACTATAATTAGAATAAACAATAAAAATAAATTAGAAAAAATATATATAAAGAAAATATAGGCCCCCCAATTTTTTCAAGTATCCAAAGTATGAAATCCCCCAAAGAGATCCATTCGAGGGTTAGCTCAATCTTGTAAAACCTCAAGAATTGTAAATACTTAATATATTTAATTTTAGGCAAAACAGAACTGAGGACATAGTGGAAGAATAATATATAAATGTATTTCTGACAAAGTAGAAGAATGCAACTAAAATGGGAGAATATGAGAAAAAAGAGAAATGTAAAATATAAACCTTGTTCTTTAAATAATCAAAGAATACCATTTAAAATTGGCAATGGAGATAGAAAAAAGATCAATTTTAAAAGGAAGTATTAAGACCATTATTAAAGGTATAAATGCAAAGATAATTACTACTTTAAATATCCACCTTCCTAAATACCAAAGCAAAGAACACACATAACAATGAGGGGAAATACCATAAATATAATGAAATATGCACAGTAATTATGACATAAAATGATACAGCAAAATGATGTATATCAACCATATTGACAATTATGCATTGGCTTAATTCCTAGCAAAAGAAAAAATTTTCAAACTGTCTCATAAAGGAAAACCTAATTCTATGTGTGTATGATGCACCAGAAATCAATTGATTCAAAAAGGCTAAATATAAAGGAATAAGCAAAAATATACTGAGTTGATGAAAGCAATAAGAAAGCAGACATTAGACTAGGAATAATCCAAAAACATTTTTAATAAAGCACTCAATGAGGTGAAGAAAAAACTTTTAATGGTAAAAGATACAATATGCAATGAATATTTAATAGCTATGAGCATCTATACAAGGCATGAGAATCCATGAGTTCACACTCATGGATAGCATGGGTCTCGGAATGTGATACCTTAGGGTGTAATATGCCTGATGCCATATTAAAGCAAAAATGCATAACCTGATTCAAATGTTGAGAAGATATCAAACATCAGGTAAAATAAATACCCTATACTGTTCAAATACATCAATATCATAGAAGCCAAAAATAGTGTTTTAAGTCAAAAGGAGACTAAAAAGTTGTATCTACTAAATTCAATATGAGATCCTGGGCCGCTCTTGAACTAGAAAACCTATCCTATAAAGGATATTATTGGGATAAGTAGAAAATGGCCTGTTGGTTAGATAGAAGTGTGGTATAGAAGTTAAATTTCCTGAAGTTAAAAAATGAGTGCCATATTGTGTCTTCGAAGGTAGGAAGGGTTATGGGAAACAGTAGGATAAGAATAGGGCGGACATGATTGCTGTTGGCTCGAGTCAATTCTCGCTCTCACATACCCTAAGAGTTCCTGGGAGTTTTGGTTTACTCCAGCTTCTTGATGCCCTCTTGTCTGGTAACGTGGGCTAACTATGGAATACAGCCAATTTTCTGTCCCCTTTATGATCCACACCTGCAATGCAGAAATGTTTCTGGGACTTCACTGAACTGGAATGTTTGGGCGTATCAGCAAAAGGGAAGGTGTGAAGGCTGGGCCTGTTGAGAGTCAGGCCGAGCAGGGTGACCCAGCATATCCTGGGGGAGGTCTCCCCGTTATAACGCTGCCTTTAGAAAACAGGAAACACACCAAACTGTCCTAAATCCACAAACATACATGCATTGTACGTAGTTTGAAATATCCCTATTTTCAACACAGAGGAATAAGGTGAGAACATGTATTAACCGTATAAAACATAACTCCATCATCTTCAAAGCTCTGACAATTTTCCATTTGAAATCCATTTTGAATGAATTCGTTTTTTTGTTCTTTCATTCAAGTGATGTTTATTGAGCCTTTCTATAGTTATATGTTAGATGCTGAACTTACATAGATCTGAATATAGTAGTCCCCGGCCCTTACCTGTCTGGGATACATTCCAAGGCCCCAGTAGCTGCCTGAAATTGCAGGTAGCATTAAACCCTAATATACTATGTTTTTTCCTATGCATACTTATCTTTTCACTTAAAAGTAGCACTTTGTAGCCTGTCTTTGGCCTATCTGAATTGCCAGCATCACTGCTCTTGCAGGTCTTTATCAAGTAAAATAAGGGTTACTTGAACACAAGCACTGAGGTACCAGGACATTTGCTTGCCCAGAGAGAGAGAGAGCATATACGAGGTCAACACATTGGAAAAAGAGGGGCTTCATCCCAAGTAAAACAGAGCAGGATGGTATGAGATTTCATTATGTTACTCAGAACAGCATTCAATTTAAAACTTATGAAGTGTTTATTTGCTGGAATTTTCCATTTAATATTTTCAGACTGCAGTTGAACACAGGTAACTGAAACCACAGAAACTGAAACCGTGAATAATGGGGGGACTGTATTCTTTTTGCAAATTATTTGTCTTCTCTCCCTTTCTAATGCTAGTGTGATTTCTCAGGTGTAGTGACTCAAGTACTTTCTAACTGATATGGTTACTTAAGTTTATCTCCCATGCAGCCTATCTAACACGACCTTCCGATTTATGCTTGTCAAATATAAATCTGACCGTGCTACACCCTGCTTTACATTTTAATGGTTTTCTTGTTCTGTAGGATACAGCCAGCTACCTTCACATAGTACCTATTGTTTTCTCCCAAGCTGCCTTCAGCTGACAAAGAATTACTTTCTGCTTCTGGAACTAACCGTATCATGTACCTTTGCCTAAGTACACCCTCCTTGTTGAGGTTATTTCTCTTGTGCTTCTGAGAAACTGGAGCCTTGGTTGAAATATTTCCTTTCCCATCCAATAATATTTAGAACTCCCAGGTATGGGCTTTCAGGGCCTGTAGTACCCGGCCATGGCTTCTGTGATACAGGCATCATAACTTATCCCAGTGTTTGGTACAATGTTAGGATCCTATTATAGTTTTAATAAATATTTGTGAAATGCGAAGATAATATTCACCGTGACTACAAAACTGAGTCACCTGGAGAAGAAAGTAAGATGTTAGGAGAATGATATATAAAAGGAAATCTCCCAAAGACTTCAGAGGCAAGAGCTCATGTTGCACAAATAGACTGAATTCATGTATGTCCATGAAAAAGTTTCAAATTGTACCTAATGATACTCCATTAACAAAAACCCAGATGATTTTGAAATATTAAAGATGGACAGAATTATATGTCTGCCTTGATTCAGTTGGATATGAAGAGGCAATCTCTTTGAAGTAAAATGTTTATGCAACATGGAAGAGTCATCAAATACCCTACCTACTGCCAGAAAAGCAGCTGCAGCCAAATATTAAATAATGTGAATGAGAAAATGAGGCCACGATTCTCTCAATGGGATATAAATCAAGAATAGGTCTTGTTTCAGACATGTATTGGGACACAAGCAATGCATTTATTCAATAGTATTATCTTTCACACAAAACAAGAAGAGAAAAATTAATAGAAAATGAAATTTCATGTTTCAAGAGTTTAACTCATAAGATTGCCTCCTTACCATTCTTGAGTAATGTTTTGATTTCTGTAAAGGGCGATACAAAAAGGTAAGCATTTAATTACCAAGTGCGTAACTTTTCTGTTTATATTGTTTTCATATGTTTTTTTCTTTTAAGTAGGCCTATGTGAATACTTCAAATGATTCAATTATTAAAAGTACTTACAACTCTGAACAGCATAAGAATTATTTTGCATGGCACAGTGTCTCTTATTTGCATACGTAATGATACTTATCTTTAGCAAAGAGATTTTTGAGAGATAGGTAAGAAGTGGATAATGCATAGAATTTATAAACATTACCAGGACATCTTTATAGCCCCTTATCCTCTTCCCTCTACTGCTGAATTTGAGTTGTGCTTACTTTCAAAGTATTTTTAAAAACCTAAATTTCTGTTATCATATTTTAATCTTATTTTCTTCTCTTTCTATCTTGAAGAGAGCTGATTATCATTTACAATAATGGGGATAGTTACGTAACTATCTTCCCTTTCCACTTTTCCAGAAAAATATGTTTAATTTCTACCTCCTTGAGATGGTTCAGCCATCACTGCTCTGATCCCTTTACAGATTCTTCCCAGCAGCCATTTCTCAGAAAAGCATGTGCCCAGGTAAAGGGATAGAGGATGGAGCAGAAGACACCAGTACACCAATGGCTCTGCTAGATCAGGGTGAAGAATAGAATCCATTTAGCAAAAGGAAATTCCAACATTTTTGAAGCAGAAATTTACTTCAGTAGCTCAATCAATCTCTGCCTTGATTAGGGTTCCTGGACACTGAAATTATGGCAGGATTGGGAGTTTCTTTATTAATCATGTGAATAGTAACCAACCCACTTCTATGAGTTACAATCCAAGATCCTCAGGGAATGATCATCATAATAATAACAATAACAGTAATAAGCAATTATACTTAACATTTATTGAGCAACTGCCATGTATTGATACTCTGTTAAGTGTTTTACATATATTATCTCACAACAGCTCTATGAATTGGGGAACATTATTTCCATTTTATACACGAGGAAACAGTACAGTGTGATTATTTCCCTAAGAGCCATGTGAGAGGCAGAATCAAGATATGATTCCAAGCACAGTGCCCAAGGCCTGAACTCTTAGGCATAATTTTATATTGCTGCTATAAAAAAAGAAGCTAAAGATGGTAGAAAAATTAGGTGGCCAGCTGTTGATAGGACTTGGAGAATTTGACTCAAATCACTAAATGGTGAGTTTGAACTAGACTATTAGCAAGTCTAGAGAGTTCAGAATGCACCCAGAAAGATGTTAACATACTGTAGAAGGGTGTGACAGGGTAGAATTTCTAGACAAATTCAGGACTATATATGAGCTACTCACGTGTCTCAAAGTCATAAATCTAGGAAATCTTGGCAGACCAAAAAGATAAGACATATATCAGAGGCTGGAGCTGACATCTATCCAGTGTCTAAGAGACCCAGGCAAACTAAGGGCATTCAATCATTCAGAAAGTAGAGTAGAAAGTTCTGACATCTGTCATTAAAGGAGTCTAATTTTGAAGCAGGGAGTATTTGTCCTTTAGACTCTCACATTTTTTAGGAAGCCATCCTGAGAGCCATGGTAGTAACTTGAATTAGAGAGAGAGTCTGAAGCAATTGGTGAATGCTTGCCTGCTTATGCAAGTCACTGAGAAAACCAAAATGATACTGTCCTTACTATCAAAGAGGCATTCTCTCTTTTGCAAAATTGCAATATACCTAGAATGAAACAAATACAATGACAATAGCTGATGTGTATTTTATGCTCAGGATGTGCTAGGTTTTGTTCTGAATGCATTCTAACTAATGATAAATTATGCATGTAAGAGTCTGCAATGAAGTGTTTGATGGAAGTCCAGAAAAGGTGATGGGAATAGATAGGACTTGGGTAGTAATGGAAGGCTTCATGTGTGCAACATATATTGGGAGGCAATTCTCCATGGGTCTCATTTTATTTGTCATATCTTATGAGCACTGTTTGTACAAACAGATTTTGTTCTGGACTACCATTACAAGGGTGTTTATACAGTAAACATCCATGCAAGATAGAGATAATGTATCCCTTCTTTCAAAACAGAAAAGGCTGTCCAATATGTAAAGATAATGCTTCCCACTGGGGCAAAGTTGGGCAGGCTTGCTTGCATTCCTTATAAATAACTCAGGTTTACTAGTCTTGGGCTTCATTGACTATGACACAAAACTTTTGCATATATAACATCGACTTGGATTGCTCCACGTTGCTTCTATGGTACTTGAAGGCAAGGAGAACTGGGGCAAAAATGAAGCTAATGATGCTTGTTGTGTCATGAGTAATGAAGTCCTTTGTCTCTGACCCAGGAGGCTTGTGTCTTCTGCCAATATCCATGACTGTCGTAGGCTCACTTGTTAGCTTTTAAGTGGAGACAATTCTAAGATCCGTATAGCTCTTGACAAAGGTCTTAAGAAAGGATGTAATGTAATTAAAAGTACAATGAAATACCACTTCACAGCAGTGAGAATTACCATCATTGACAAATCAACAAACAGCAAGTGCTGGAGAGGTTGGGGAGAAAAAGCAACCCTAGTGCACTGTTGGTGGGAATGCTGACTGGCGCGGCCACTGTGGAAAACAGAATGGAATTTCCTCAAAAAGCCAAAAATGGAACTGCCTTTTGACCCAACAATTCCACTCTTGGGATTATACCCTAGGAACCCTGAAACACCAATCCAAAAGAACCTATGCACTCCAATGTTCATAGCAGCACAATTTACAATAGCCAAGTGTTGGAAGCAACCTAGGTGCCCATCAGTAAATGAATGGATCAAAAAACTATGGTACATTTACACAACGAAATATCACAGAAAGAAAGAAGGAGCTCCTACCCTTTTGACAGCATGGATGGAACTGGAGAGCATTGTGTAGGTGAAATAAGCCAGGCAGTGAAAGACAGATATCATATGATCTCACCTGTAAGTGGGGCCTAATCAACAAAACAAACCAGCAAGCAAAATATAACCAAAGATATTGAAATAAAGAACAAAGTGACAGTAACGGGGTGGGGGGATGGATAATGGGGGAAAGCAGGGGAGGAGCCATCAAGGAACATGCATAAAGGACACATGGACAAGGCCAAAGGGGGTAAGTTTGAGGATGGGAAGCGGGGATGGGTGGGGTGGGGGGTGTGGTGGAGTGAGAATGGAGAAAACTGTACTTGAACAATAAGAAAAAGGAAAAAATAATTAAAACAAACTGGAAAATATAAAAAGAAGAAAAAAAGAAAATCAGATAGAGATGGGAAGGTGTCTCAAACTAAACCACTAATAACTTAATTGGTTAGGGTACAAGGAATAGACCAGTTTGATCAGACTCAACAACAATCCTATATTTTCAAGCTTTTCTAGGCAAATTATTATTCAGACATAATTAAAATTATGTTTGATTCTAATTCCTAATTAGTGATTCCTACCATTAACTTGCTACTAATGTTCAGGTGAGAGAAAAATTTCATTCCATTTTTAAAATGATTACAATAGGGATTTCTACATTAATTTTAGCTGTAATGAAGTGCAATTTTATTAACTTGGCTTTACAAAGGAGCAAAACTATTTGTGTCATTCTCATGGGAGAGCTATTTATATGATAGATTGAGACTGTGTTCATTTTTTCCTGTTCTTATGCTTGCCCCAAATAGTTAAATATAGAGCCCTAGGACTTAAATATGAATAAAAAAGACTAACAAACACTTGGAGAAACATGTGTTTATTTACTATTTCTGGTTTTGGTGTCTAGTATAAATTATGTTTTGAAATGTTGTATGTTTGAAAATGGTACTTAGAAGCTTACAGTAAACCAGGTCCATCTATTCACTATAGAATATGAAAGAAAGAAAAAAATGCCCTAATCAAGTGTGAAGAACATTTCATATTTTTTAGTATTACATTAGAAGATGGTTAATTATAGGTATTGAAAAAGCATAATCCCTTATCAAACCCTAGCAACAAATGTGTTTTTCATACAGTGCTACTACTTATCATTTTGAACCATGAAAATATTTCTACTACTCTAGTGAGAGACATAATCTCCAAGAAGAAAAAAAATTCTCCTCAATCAAAAGAGTGAACTCTAGACCCTTTGAACATTTCTCTGTTCAAAAATCAAATACTCTTTTTAAGCATGCTATTTATATTTGGCTGAGCAGCTAGGAAGAAAGAATTAGTTTTTGACTCTGTTATAGTATACAATGTTATATTAATAATATAGCTACAGAGAGTATTATAATACATTCCATACCTTGTTCTAAAGGAGAAATTTGTTTCTGTTGAAAAGTGAATGCATCATAAATCATCATGACTCTCATTAACTTGTATGTAAACATTAAGGCTAATCTCTCTCCAGGATTGGCTCATTACTTATTTTTCAGAGGTACAGAGGGAAGACTCTTTGTACTTCATGATCACTCATCAAAGCATCAAATGCATATATTTTATAACTTTACCCCTACCCCTAACCCTTCCTCTTAAACCTGTGCTGGGTTTATGCCTTCACTGACTGACAATGTCCTCAACCTGAAATTGCTTGACTTCTCAGCTGGTCTTATTTCATGGGACATTTGCTGTTGGAACTCAGCCACCAGGCTGTGAGAAAAGCCAGATCACATGGAAAGACCCACATGGAAAAGACTGAGGTATTAGCCAACAGTCATTGCCAACTTGCCAGCTATGTGGATGAGCCATCTTGGAAACAGATTTTACAATCATTATAATTCTCCAGCTGATGCCACATGGTGTATAGAGAACTGTTCTCGCCAAGCCCTTTCCAAGTTACAGATTTGTGAGTAAACAAAATGACTTTGTTGTATTAAACCACTTAGTTTTAGGGTAGTTTTCTTAAAAATAGTAATAGATGTCAAGAATATAACCTCAAGTTTTATTACATGGAAAATGATTATCCCATAGTATGTAATACTATACAGCCTCTTAAAAAATTAGTTGTGCATGCGTATATACTGTGTGTGTGCATAGAGACATGGACAGATTTTGAGACACACTGATAAGTGATCAATTTCAGTTGCACAGTAATGCTTTCAACATGGCATCCATGTCCACCTCCCTCTCCCAAAGTGTCTATTTCTAAATGTGCTTGCATGTGTACACACACAAAGCAATGGGAAACATGCCATGGAGGGCATGTTTAAAATCTGATTTTATTAAAAAAATTTACTGTAAAGTGAATTAGTGTGTTGATTTTATAATTAAAAATTAATTTAGAACAATAAAAATTCCTGGAAATAAGTGGCAGAAGCCTACATGAATATATAATTGCAGTGTGGATAAAGCAGGGCATGGAAACTTTAAATTTTCTAGTTGATTTAGGATTCAGGTCCCAGACTTCTGACTGATTCCTCCTCAATTTGAAGTCAAAGTATCACCAAAAATGCTTGCAATCCCATCTGGAGCTATGTTTTTGTTGTTGCTATTTAGAAGGATATGTTTGCTAAGTGTTAAGACAATGTAGGACCAGATTTTAAAATTTCCCTCATTGATGAAATAAATAGAAACGAGTCTTTTGATGCATTTTATTACAATGATCAGAATATGCTTGTCATGTAAACTTGTTTATTTAATTATTTCTATCAATATTTTCAGTCCCTTTTCCTTTCTTGGCTTCAGACACACACCAACAAATTCTTATTCATCTATATTCTGGGGAATCCTTACTCCAAGCAGAAAACTGTCTCTGTTTTATATCAGAGACATTAACTTTGATCACTAGCACTAAAGTTGTTGATTTATGTTTCCTTTATTCTCTTTGGTGACCTAAAATACAGTCACAACAGCAACGCAATAATAAAATAACCACACCAAAGATTGCTGAAACTTGAGGTGACCTTTAGTAATTCTCAAGCACACACACTATGTGGCAGACCCTTCTGCGTGGTGTGGGACCAGCTCCCCCTTGGAGATGCACAGGACCCATGCCTACAGATAGGTTCTCTCATGGGTAATCATATTTGCAATATACTTAGGCTGCATTGGGCACCAAAGAGATTATATGTTGGCAACTGCCCTGCCTGGTCTCAGAGGCTGTAACACCCCATGGCTAGGCTGTGTAAGAGCCCAAAGGACTTGCTTCATCTGGGTCTGTTTTGTCAAGAGGACGTGAGCCACTAAGGAGACAGAGCTTATCTCCCTGGCAGGAGTGCCGCTTTTGCTTCATCCATATCTGGCCTCCAATGATTGGTCAGTTAGCCAATGATGGGTAAGATTCCCTCAAGGGAGGGGTCGCCTAAGACAGGCATGACCACGTGGGTGGCCCTCAAGGAAGGAATCGGGGGACCACAGCAAAAAGAGGGTGATGGACCCTCATTCCCTAGCTATCCAGACATAGCCTGAGTCCTCATTCTGTCTGCAAGAAAGCTCCACTTAAGCCTGAAACAATGCGGGAGGTGGGTGAGGCCCTGTGCTGGAAAGGGCAGGTTCCCTGGAGAAATCAAGCCTAGGAAAGAAAGCATAAAATCCTATGAAACCTACTTTGCTGATACACTCAATTTAAATGATAAGGGTCCAAGCCTGAAATAAGTTTGTTTCCCCAGAATTGTATGGCCCTTTAGCTATTTAACTCTGACTCAAAATAGGCCCTCAGAGTTCTTTGGATGTTATCTATTTGACCATTACTGCCTGACAATGATTGTTTGGGCTTAATCTGGGAATGTGGGTCCTTGGAACCGCTGGTTCTTACTGATTATAATGATGCTCTTTGTATTTTGAAGTATTTGCAAATTATTTTCCCAGGGTCGTGTGGGAGACCAGTAAGCAGCAAGCTTTGTGGGATTATAGCAGTTCTATTAAAACCAAAGGGGGGAGATGTGGCAGATCCTTCTGCGTGGTGCGGGCCCAGCTCCCACTCGGAGATGCACAGGACCCATGCCCACAGATAGGTTCTCTCGTGGGTAATCAGATTTGCAATATACTTAGGCTGTTTTGAGAGTGTGCTCTTTGCTAAAACTCCCACACCCTGCAAGTTCTTTGCAGAGGCCCAGTGTAACTGGCTCAACCACTTTTGCCTTTTCATTTGCTAATATTCTTCTTCTGTGATGTGATGAGGTGCATTGGCTCTTTTGTTGTAACTAGGGATAGTGAGTGAGGACCATCTTGTAATGTGAAGAGATATGAAATAAAGGCCTGTCATGGCGGGGGCCACGGGCTTTTGCTCCCCTTGAGAGAAAAGCCATGTAGTCGTCCTTTTTCCTCCACCAGACTCGGTAGTCTGCATGTATGTTTTATTTCATTCATAATGACATGGACACTGTTAGCTGGTGTCCGCATGTCCGCATCAACACTAGAGAATGAAAGAGCCAAGGTTTGAACTCAGATCTCTGACCCACAAACCCAGCAGTCTTAGGCAATATGCTTTCTCCCCTGGTGGACTTCCACTCCTGCGTCAAAACATGTCAGCGCCTTTTCCAATGGAACTCCTCTGGACCCTCATCAGTTCCTGGTTTCTCCCTCTTCTGTCACCATAGCAGTTTCTCCTCTTCTGGCGTCCTCCACAGGAATCATGGTCTTGAGGCTCCAACTGCCTCTCTCAGTTCCTCACTTCCTACTTTTCCCTGTTGTTACTGATATATCAGATGGCAACCAAATCGCCTCAGTTCCCATTTGCATCTTTTAAATTTAATTCTATACCTTTAGAATGTGTGAGGCTCGATAATTAATAGAAGAAAGTATATGTACAAATTCTGGATGCGTGCTTGATGTGTAAGATTATAGTTTATTCAGATATTTGAACTGGTATTTTCTTTTTTGAATCTCAGAAATACCCAACTGCTGAAAGCAACCTAAATGCCCATCAGTAAATGAATGGATCAAGAAACTATGGTACATTTACACAATGGAATTCTATGCAGCAGAAAGAAAGAAGGAGCTCCTACCATTTGCAACAGCATGGATGGAACTGGAGAGCATTATGCTAAGTGAAATAAGCCAGGAAGTGAAAGACAAATACCATATGATCTCACCTTTAGCAGGAACATAATCAACAAAACAAACAAGCATAATATAACCAAATACACTGAAATTGAGAACAGGCTGACAGTCACCAGAGGAGAGAGGGGAGGGAATTTCAGGGGAAAAGGGGAAGGGATTGGAGCAACAAGTATGAAAGACACATGGAAAAACTAGGGGGGGTGGATATGGGAGGGAGGTAGGAAGGGTTGGGGTGGTGGGCTGGGCTGGGAGTAAAAGACAGATAACTATACAAGAACAACAATCAAAATAAAAAAATGAAAAAAAGAATATGGAAGGATGTAAGGTCATTCAATGAGAATTAAAAGGGCATATCTCTAAAAGTCATGAATTTTATATGAATAATACCAAATATACCTATCATAGTGTTTTGCCAAGTTTCTAGAAGGTCCAAAGCTAAAATGCAAAATTCAGAGTCGATGATGTTTACAGATCCTCTTAATTTTAAATCAATTGACACTAAGAACTTTATCAGTGTAATAGATGAGATTTTCTGAGGATTCATGAGACTGAAAGCAATATGAAAAAAATCAATGAAAAATGTACAGATAGGTTTGCATCCACTTCAGGAATTAGATAATATTAATTAGGAGATGATTATGATAGTAATGCACACTGTCTATTCTGTTCATTGTTTCATAGTTAGAGGCCCACACACTCCCCAGCACATAAGACTGTGATATACCTGATAAGATAGGTTAACAAGCCCAATAAGATTGGCCTGTATTTTGAAAATATAGCGATTATTCTTTATTTTAACAATACAGTAGAATCTTCATTCTTCCATGTTATGCTACTTAGGAGATTGTAAACAATTCACCTTTCCTTTCCGAGGTTCCGTTTACCTCTACGAAAAGAAAATGGAAGTCATGATCAGCTACTTGACCTAAGGGCTAATATGTGGATTAAGGTAATAGCTTTCAAACTTTTTGTGGTGACCCACAATGAGACATATATTTCAAATTGACATCCAGTACACACACACAAACACACACACACACACACAGAGGTGAGCATGTCTGAAACAGAAGATTCTGGGAGCTTTTTTGTTTTCTACAAGTAATGCACTCCACTATTTCTTATTCTATTTTGTCTATTTCATGAAAAGAAAAATTTGACTCTACCCCACTAAATTTATGCCTGGATCTAGTAGTGGGTTGCAAACTGTAGTTTAAAAAAATGTAAGTAGGGATTTAGGGAGACAAGATCCTGTGATTTGAGATGCCTGTGCATGAGAATACTCTAGCACTTGCATCTAAATGAAAGTTTTCAGTCATTGCCTACACACTTTGCTGAATTCATGAAAGAACTCAGTGCATCGAATAAAATGAGAAAGGTAAAATTATAATTATCAGCCAATTTCTTTGCTCTCGGTGGTAACCATTTTATGAGTAAGTGGTAGCATACCACCATTCCTGTTTTGTTTTGTTTTGTTTTGTTTTCCCCTGGGAATTTAACAGATTGCTAGAAATTAGTTTTTTAGCCATATTTGATGTGAACATTATTCAATATCTTATGAAATTATAGATTTTATTTATTGGTTAGCTATCTGTGCATACTATAATTTTGCTGTGATATTAGAGGTTATTTTATTTTATTTGATATCTTATGGAAAATATATTTTTTCTTTGTCTGTCCCATGAAACTGGAGATGAAATAAGGTTTGCTTTCAAAAAGTACTTTATGTGCTTGAAATAAGTAATTCCATTTCATGAAGTTATATATACACTTGAATGCCTTTTCTACTTTCAGATTTACTTCATTGTCAGGCAAGGATCCTGAAACACAAGTAGAGAAAAGGATAGGAAAGGAGAGGTTCATACATACTACTTACTCCTGTATTTCTTAAATACCCGGACTACAGTGCACTAGCTTTTCTGCTAAGATATTTCTGATATGGAACTTCCAAAGTTGAAAACATTTGAATTAGTGAATTGTGTCTGTCCTTAATTAAACGGGGTTTTTTAAAAAAGCAAAACATGTGTTTATATATATTTGGATTGTGGAAACCAGTAAGAGCCACAAAGTTGAGAAAAACTGGAAAATTCAAAGAAAAGTACATCCATTCGCAGTGATTTAGAATGAGAGATCGCATTAAAAATCCATAGTGTGTATTCCCACTCACGTTTCAGAAGAAAGGAGGAAGGTTTACCTGCAACTTCTTCAACTGTGTCTCCTGCCAGCACAGTTCTACCTGCATGAGAACTGAATACAGCTGTGATTCTAAAAGCACAAAGAGAACTCACTAGTGAGCCAAGATGAGCCTGGAGCTCAGATCATGAACTCTAAACCCAAGGCCTGCCGTCACCGTGCCGCGTACATAGTGGGAACTGGTGCGGGGGGCGTGCTCCCAGGATGCGGAAGCTGTCCAGGGAGACGGTCTCCAAGTGCATCCCATTCGTCAAATGCCGCTGTGGGGAAGGAACCTGGCAGGCTATGAGCTATGTGTCTCCCCAGCAATCATTTCTTTTGGTTGCACGATGCCGACAGCTGTCTTAGGTGACATCTCTGTTCTCCAGCGCTCTTGCTCCTTCCTTTTATTCTCTCATCGTTACATAAACCATTTAAATTCTACCTTCCATATTGTGCTAAAAATTAAAAACAGAAATGGGAGGCAGGTAAACAGAGATAGGGGAGTGTACGGGAACCTCAAGGAGCTCTTAATTCCACATTCTCAAGTTTCTGTAAGTTTTTAGGTGTTAAAAGATGATTGTCTGGGCCTTAGTTTAAACATACATATCATTGTGGGTTTTTTGTACAGTCGAAATGTCTGATGAATGAAAAAAGTGCAGTGTCCCCATGAGTTGGTAGGACCTACAGCTGAGGCTCTCTGCCGAAGGAAATCATACAAATGTTGCTTGTGAATGCACTCTTACTGCAAAACTTTTGTATATTGGACCAGAGTAGCCAAATCACACCTTGGTACGCAGTAATATATGAATAATTAGCACAATATGGAATAATTAGCTTGTTCGTTGTTGTTATTGTTCATTTTTTTTTTCACCAGAATTTATGAGATAGAGGCAATGATGAGGAAGAAAACTGTATTACTGTCTTTGTAGAAGGAGATGAAATTTTTTTTAAAAATTCAAGACCCAGTTTCATCAGGCTCCTCCTTGTGAAGTGTTTCCTACCAGTATGTTCCTTCAGACAGAGCCATATATTCTCTGTACTTCTCAATTATCTAGAATATCTTTTATTTAAATATTTTAATTATTTATTTTTAGAGGGAGGGGAAAGGAGAGAGAGGGAGAGAAACATCTATCGGTTGCCTCTCGTGTACCCACTACTGGGGACCTGGCCCAAACCCAATTATGTGCCCTGATTGGAAATCGAACTGGCAACCCTTTGGTTTGCAGGCTGGCACTCAATCCACTGAGCCACACCAGCCATGGCTAGCATATCTTAAATGTAAAATAAATGTTACCTAAACCAATGAATAGATAAGTGAATGAATGAATGAGAAGTTGAAAAGAAATTTAAATTAATCAGATCAGGTATTCTTGCTAACTTGATTTTGTTAAATATTGTTAATACAAACATTTCATTTTGGCCTTAAGGAATTTGTATATATATATTGTTTTGTTAGTGTAAACTTGACTTTAGTGCTAAGCTTTACCATCAAATTCCTTATACATACTTTAGATTTCTGTTCACAAGAGTATTAGTTTAGCCATGAGAAAAAAGGGAAAGTATGAAAGCCAACAAACAAAAACCATTTAACTTAGAATTTCATTTACAATAAGTAATCATTCCTAGGAAATCTCATAATAATTTATGCAAAATCCAGCTCTCATTTGTTCTCTCTCAGAAGAAATTAGTAACTTCTCATGCAAAAAACTGAATATGACTAGGATGCTAAGTAGGGATTGAAAGATTTCTATGTATTATTAATAATTACATTTTTGGTTTAGATGTATTTTCACTTCTGGATATTAAGCAGGGAAAATAAGGGATGCATACAGGCGATATAACACAAACTGTGGATTCAGTCCATGGCTATCCATGAGGGGACATGGAAATCAGCCTGGGACCTTCTTCCCAGTGCCAGGATTTGGCTCAACTCTCCCAGCAAGGATGCCAAGAAGTCCTGTGCAGGAGATGGTCATCAGTGTTTCCCCAGGGTTCAAAACCGATGATTGCTATTGTGTTTCTACATTTCAGAGCACTTGAGAGTTTATGTGAACTAAATATAAAGCACAAGAAGAGTTTTAGGAAATGACCCTTATACACCATGACTGCATACAAGGAGCTAAAAATATATAAATGGGAAAAATGAGCCATCACAATGAAAAGAAATACTGATGGGTTCTTTGGAAGGAGAAAAAATTTTCAGAGGAAGCTCACATGGGAAAGAAATGAAGCATCTTGGAAATTCTGTCAAAATATATTTCTAAGGTCTAGTGTTTACCAAGATCAGAAAATTCCAATATTAAATACTATGATTTTTTATGGCTTGACTTTATTAAGATGAATTTTTATTGTAAACATTTTTATAGACATTTGCAATATTGTGACCATTGGCTGAGATACATTGGAAACACTATATTGGCGTTTGTAGTGTGTAGTTTCTAAAAACCTTTAATTTTATAGGATTTGTTCACAAATTAATTTGGATGCCCACATAAAACTGTATAATTACTGTTTTACACTCACAACAGTTCTAATTATTTCAGGCCTGATCATTTTCTTTGCGGGCAATTTTTGTCTTTCTTTTCCTACTAGACATCATGCCACTCTAAAACAACTTCTGAAACATAAATAAGAACCAAAACATAAATAAGGCATTATTCTTCCAGTGCCTTAGATATAGTTCCACTTTTATGATTCTGCTGGAAGAAATCTCTGAAAAGACTCACTAATGAGACAATTTAATGGATTCCTTTTAATCCCTGCACTTTCTGCCTTTCTTCAGCCTGAGACATTTGAGGCTGTAGAGTAAGAAAACCCTATGTCTGAAAGTTTCTTTTTTTTTGCTTCTGTGCTGTTGTGATGTGTTTCCTCCTGTCTTCTTCACTTATTCTCCTTTCTTACTCAACCTTTACATAAACACACACTAGAGTTTGCCATTAATAGCTGCTTTTTCTGTAGTCGCTGACTTGGTTATCACATCTTTCAGTTTTCTACTGCCAGAGGAAGACTCCAAAGTTCTTTCCTTTAAATCTCAGCATTCTCTTAAGTCTTGAGAAAATTATTTCCTTTATACATCAAAAAAATTGGCATGCCCCAAATTCAGTTTATTGTTTTAACAAATCCAATGTATCATCCACCTGCTTCCAAACGAACTTCTATTTGCTGTCCAGTGTTATCATCACCTACTACACGATCCAGTTTCAAAGGCTGGAGGTCAATAATGTTTTTGTCTCTTAGCTCATGTGTGAAAGTCAATCACTTGCTAAGTCCTATTGAATTTATGCACTAACAAAGAACATTAACTTGGCAATTATAATGTAACAAAGATGACTTTTAGTACCTTGCATATATTATGATTTAAATCTTTAAATTATGACATGAAAGGCATTACTGCCCACGTTGTAAAATTTTGGAAATAAGTGTTCAGTGGGTATAAGTAACTTACCCAAGCAAGTCAGAAGATGGGCAGAATCTGGGATTCAAACTCATTTTTTAATAATGCTGTCTAGTGTTCATTCCATTGAACTATATCATTTTTATTTCTATTACATCTTACATCCCTCAATTCCTTCGCAATCCTCTTCATTCCATACACATTGTACTTCTTCTTGCCTGTATTCTGCCTCTTATTCCTTGTTGCTTTAAGTTTTCCTAAATTACAGCTTTATCATATGACTCGTCAATAACTTCTCCTCATTGTCCACAAATTATATAAAGATCCACTGGACATGTTCAACAGTTAGAGCTCTTCACTTATTATCAACAGTTACCAGTCCAATTAAGCTAAGCAAAACAAAATGGAAAGACAAAACTTCATAAACACATTGCACATGCGCATGCTCGCACACTCGCACACAGGTTTACTGGAGGGACACTGATGAACTCACTGAAGTATGTGAGAAGCAGAGCCTTGGGAAGGAGGAGAAAGCAGGCAGATTCTGAGAGTGGGGTTCGAGAACCTTTGCGTGAAGGTGCAGTAACTGACTACTTAGCTCTAATAATCTCCATGTGCCCCTTTGATCGGATTCAACTTACCAAGTGACATTGATTGGCCTAGATTGGGTAACATGTCTACCACTTGGTAGCAGTTGGGAGAGGAGGTTGATGGGTAATACTATGGATAACCCCAAGTGGACCATAGTTGAATGGAGTACTCCTAAAGAAAACTACTCTGCTGTGGCTTACAGAAGGGGGCAGAGGCACCTACAGGCCAGGCATGAAAGTGCTCCAGCCAGCCACAGTCCCTTTCAGTATCATCTCCAGCTGCCTCTTACTATTTGTGCAGCCCTCAAATTCACACCAGTTTCCATGATGCTCTCGCCTTTCACGCCACCGTTTTCTTGTACTTTTGCTTCTCCTGTGTCTTCATCTAACAAAACATCTTCCATTTTACAGGTGTTGCCCAAAGAATATGCTTATTACCATTTAAAAATTTCTACAGACAAGTAATCTCTCCCTTCTCCATCCCTTTTGCTAATCTTCAATAGTGCTCTTCAAAGTCTGCCTTGTATTTTTGTGTTTACTGAAATGTAACTGATGGTATGCAACAAGTTGTATTCACCTTAGCATCCTCTCTAATGGTGAACACAAGTTACTATAGGCTGCAGTGATTAATAAATATATAGTTATTTTTATTATGGCATTTTTCTAACTGTTGCTTGGAAGTCCTGGATTTAATCTGTAATGCAATTATATCATTTATCTCCAACCTCACAGCATTTAAAATTATTAATTTATTCCTAGTAGGTAATGAATAAATGTAGTGATTCAACTTTGATGTAATAAAGTTTAACAGCAATATAACATATTATTTGAAAAATGATAAGTTTACTTACACATGTTACTTAGAAAGAAGGGAGAGAAAACAGGCCAATAATAGCTAGATGTTTACAGAAAATTAATGCTTAGAACACAGCTATGAGGTGGGCATTGTTCTTACTTTACACATGAGGAAAGTGAGACTAGAGACAGTTAATTTCTTACAGGAAAAAAGTTAGAGCAAGGATTTGTCATATATTGAAGATCGCCCTTTTTGCATAATCTGGAATTTAGCTCCATTTCTCTAGACAATACTCATATACCACTCTCTCAATGGATTACAAACAAAAATGGCCATTTCTTCAAACATGAATTTAGAAAGAGCTAAGAATAAATTGCAGATTATTAGAAAAGAAGAACAAGATAAATCTATGTAGCAAATAACACAATGGAAAAAATGATTTTTACAGGAGGAAACACAGTTGCCCACTCAATGCAGAAATGATTCTAATCACTAGAGATCAGAGAAATGCAGACTCTGTTAGCAAGATCCCATCTTCAATCACAAGAGTAGAAAAAAGCAAAACCTGTAATAGTATTAGGATGCAGAGATATGGATGTGCTGTTGATAAAAGCGTAAATTAACACAGCCTCTTTGAAGGGCAATTTGGTAGCATTTGTTAATATAAAAATGAAAAGCAAACAAGCAAAACCTGTGCACACTCTGCTACCAGCTTTCCACTGCACCGGATCTTTTAGAGACAGCATCCGCGCACATGACCGTGGAGATGTGTACGAAGGGGCTACTGCAGCATTGTTAGCATTAGGAAAAACTGGAAACAGCATCAGCACCCATTTTTAACATGTTGCCTATTATATGCGTTGTTCGAATTTTACTTGGTTGTTTGCCTAATTCTTTTAGAAACTCTGAATAAATTTCAAGTACCAATTCTTTGCTTCATAAATGTTGCAAATGTTTTCAGCTAAGCTACCACTTATTGTTTAACTTTTGCATGTTCTTTCTTCTTGCAAAAGTTTATTTCACTTTAATCTAGCTTCATTTTATTGGCTTTGGCTTTTGGTTTATGTATCATTTTTGAGATTGCCTTTCTTACTTCAAAGCCCTAAACACATTCTCCTGTGTTTCTTCCTATTTACTTTCATGACCTTAATTCTTTAGATTCTTTCATCTCCCTGGAATTCTTATTTCATGATCTTTCATTATAAAGAGAAAGGAGCCAGGCTTACAATTCTTTCTCACCTCCCACACTTTCTCTAATATACATCTTCATTAATACACCTCATGTATAAGCCACAATTTCTTTGACAGATTTTGTTTGCAACGTGTTTGCTGACTGCATTCTCTTTTTCCCTGTGGTAAGGGAGGAAGAAAGTGAACTCTAGTAAATTGCTTGTTTTCAGCCCCGTCCACCCTCTCTTGCTCCTCTGTCCTGTGCTGCCTCTCTAAGCTGCATTGCAGTTTGGAGCACCGCTGGCTCATTTTCTCTGCAGCCTTTCTGCCTGTCTAGGTGGCAGTCTCCTGTGTTCGGCTCTCTGCTCCTAGTGTGTGCAGAAATTAATGAAATGTCCTACTCCTTTATAAATGAAGATTTACAACATTTATATCCCTTTAGTATCATGATAATGGGTACTGTAGAGAGAGGGTAAATGCATGTGAGTAGCCCGCCATCTTTAAACAAAAACTACCACGTATTGTTTAAAGTTGTCACTGTATTACCTCTTATCGTCAAGTACATTTATCTGGGTTCTTGTTGGAAAAAATTATGAGATTTATTTAAGCATTTAAATAAACTATCTTTAAGCCCCAACTATTTGAGCTCTGATTTTTCCTCATTAGCAAGATGCTATTTTTTCCTCAATTATATAATTACTTATTTCAATAAGAATTCAGCTGAACACTTGTATTTTCAAAACTGTTTATCTCCAACTTGTCAAATATTCTGAAATACCCCAAGCTATAGAGCTTTTAATTGGTCATTTATGGCAGCAAAAAACCCCAAAGTAAACACAGTTAATATAAAGGGCTCATAAAATTATTCAGGCTATATTTTCCGAGCTTATCTCTCTGAAATGCTTGTCTGCTGCTCCTTTATTTATCTGCCTCAGAGGCTCCAACTATACCCTGATGGCATGGTGACACCCTGCTGACAGCCAGAACTCTGTCACTGTCATCCGACAGGACACTATCCCAACCTAAGGCACCTCAGCTGCCAACCACTTTTCTATTGCCATTCTCTACCAATGCTCATTGCTGTGATCAAGGACACAAGTGACACTCTGACTTGTACAAGTAGACCGAAGGGGATGCATAATCCTACACAAACCGCAGCTACCTGGCTTTTAGTAGATATCAAGAAATTTTCATTAATGTAAAACAACACACATGTATAACACTGAGTGACTCCTGCAAAGTCTAACATATCATCTTACAAACTTTACTTTCCCTTCAAAAGATGAGTGCAAGGTTGTTTGCTCTTTTGTTTACAGGAATTTATGGGATGCATATAGGAATGTTTGTATACGAGTGTTGAGTGAAAGGAGAGGATGGAAGATTGTATTTAAAGTGAGAAGAAGGTAGAGAGAGAGCAGGGGAAGAGGCAGTGGGAAAAAGAGAGAGGAGAGGAGTGAGGACCTAGGAATAATTATGAACCCTCCATCTGAAGTGTGTAAATGTACCTCATGTCTCCGTTTCCTTGCTACTCTATGTGTGTGTTATAGATCCAATAAACAATGTGATTGAAGTATCATTTTAAAAAGTAAATAAAATAAGCAGAAAGCCCAAAGGCCTAACTGAGCTCCATTGTTAGCCAGCCTGGAACTGTCCTTGGTACCAGCCTCAGCACTATCATCTCAATTTAAAAAAGAAATGGAAAGGAGAGGGAGAATTTGTAGTGTAGAGAACACAAGAATAGAAACAAATTGTTTGCCTGCTCAAGTCAAGATGAAGGTGAGCACTACCCAGTCTAGCCCCACCCCCTTTCTAGTCGTGGCTTTTCAATTTTTCAATGATTTTTCTTCTTCATCACTCAGGAACTATGTCCAGTAATGCATTCCCCTTTTCTCCTGTTGCAGGGATCAGTGACATAAACATCTTCACCTTAATGTAAATTATTAATTTGCTTCTTGGGGGAAGATATACTCTAACAAAAACCAGGAATTTTGGTAAAAATAAAATAGAGAACTCAGAAATAAGGTCCCATATACATATAGTGAAATTACAGGACGGGAAGATTGTTCAATGGGGAAAGGACAGTGTTTTCAACAAATGATGTTTACATGCAAACAAATAAAACTGGGCACTTACCCTACTCTAGTTCAAAAATTAACTCAATGTGGACCAAAAATTTGAATGTAAGAACTAAAACTGAAACCCTTAGAAGAAAACATAGGGGAAATATTCATAATTGGATTTAGCAATGATTCAAATATGACACAAAGACACAGACAAAAAAGGAAAAGAAAAATAGATAAATTGGACTTCATCAATATTAAAGTCTTTTGTACATCAAAGGACACTATCAAGAAAGTAAAAAGGCACTCCACAGACTATGTGAATATTTGCAAATCATATTCCAATAAGGCATTGACATCCAGAGTATATAAAAAACTCCCACAGCTCAACAGCAACAACAAAACACAAAACAATCCAATTAAAAAATAAGAAAAGGATTTGAACACACATTTTTCTAAAGAAGAAAACACAAAATGCCAATAAGTTCATGGAAAGATGCTTAATATCACTAATCATTGTGGAAATATAAATCAAAACCACAAGGAAATGCCACTTCATACCCATTTAGATGGCTTTTATTAAAAAAAACAAAAAATAACAATGTTGGTGAGGATGTGGGTAAAGTGAAATCTTTGTACATTACTGGTAGAAATGTAAAATGATGAAACTGCTGTGAGGAACATATAGCCATTTCTCAAAAATTAAACAGGGAATTACTATATGATTGCACATTTCCACCTCTGGGGAAAGAGGGGCGCAAACAGGTATTTGTATACCAATGCCCATAGCGGCATTTCTTATACAGTCAAAAGGTGTATAATAAGCAACCCAAGTACACATGGGTGAATTGATAACTAGACTCTGATGGCTGCACAGCAGTGTGAAGGTACTTAGTGCCACTAAACTGTATTTTATGTTATCTACATTTTGCCACAACAAAAAAAATGTAAAAAAATGCAATGTTTGAAGTAGCATATAATTACATTTTAACCTAGACAACTGGAAGACAAAATAATAGTTCAACAAAGACAATTTAGTAATGAACTACAAGGATGGCTAATGGGGGCCTACTCGCAATCATTCAACAGTATTCACGCAGACCTGTTACATGTCAGGAACGGTGCTATCAGCAAAGCAGATACCATCTCTGCACTGACTGGGAATCAGGGAGGAGAACATTAATCAAATGGTGACAAAGATCAATATATAAATATGTAAAAGGCCATATAATCAGCTGTGCTCATATTGGACAAGCATTAAAATCTTAATCTTTTCTCAAAACTTCCTTTCAAAATTACTTTCTTAATATATTTCACCAACACTCTTTGTTATCTCTGGCAAGATTCAAACATATTTTAGTTACTCTCCATGAATAAATATATAGGATCCTTAGTTTGGATAATAAAAACTAAGTGCACTATACTATCAAAACTAAAAAAAAAAAAAATCATTCATTTAAATCTCCTTTCCCCCATATCAGCTCTTATTTATCCATTTATCCTCATGGAATACATTTATCTCCACACTTCCTTATCCATTCATCCACCAATGAATACTTACGTCATTTCCATGTTTTGACAATGGGTTATTGGCAATGGAATGATTTTTAGCCACAAGAAAGAAGGAAATTCTGTTATTTCCGATAACATGGATGGACCTTGAGGTTTTATGCTAAGTGAAATAAACCAGTCAAAGAAAGATAAATACTATATGTCCTTACTTATTTGTGGAAAAAGTTTTAAAAAGCCAAATTCATAGAAATAGATAATACAATAATAGTTGCCAGGGGCTAAGGGTTTGGTGATTGAAGGAATGCTGGCCAGAGGGTAACAACTTCCAGATACAAAATGAATAAGGTCAGGGTACCTAGTGAATAACATTGTGAATATGATGAACAATAGTGTGGTATAAAAATGAAAGTTGTTAAGAAAGTGGATCTTAAATATTATCACCACACACCCGCAAAAAAGTAATTATGTGAGGGGATGGAATTGTTAACGAATATATTATTACTAATACTGATAGTATTTTGTGTTATATAGATGCATGAAATCATCACATTATGCATCTTAAATTTACATATGTTACATGTGAATAGTATCTCAATAAAGCTGAAAAAATTAGTTGAATAAGATCCTGCCATAATCCTGCCATAATACTCCATTATATCCCCAAAAGAACTTTCAGAATTATGGATAGAGCCTCATGATGAATCATATCCTATTTCCTAACCAAGACCGCTGAGAAAATCAATGTTGTACTAAGGAAAAACAACTGAATTTATCCGATACCATGTAATTATTTGAATTTCTATATCATTTATCCAATTGCCTATCGTATTTAACACAAGGGTAGACAAAGTTCCAGTGAAGGTGTGATGTGTCACAGAGAAGCCACGTGTAGCTGTCACTGCTTTCTATTCACTATGCTACTCAGCACCTCCTCTAAAAGCAAGCCCAGGTGCTCTGCCAAATACAGACTTTTCTCAGTTCTTGTAATCGTAGCAGCCAACCCTTGTGGGAGGCAGCGGTGAGCTATGGATTCATTTCCCCTGTGACAAGAACAATATCATAAAAAGCTTTCTTGTACCTTGTCATGCCTGTTACAAATTGTAGCAAGCATTTTAACCATGTTACTAGAGATTTTCATTACCTTAAATGCCATCTTGCATCACGGATGCCAGCACAGCTGGTCACCAAGTACTGCAGACCAGCATCTAGCTCCTGGCAGATCTATCCTAGTTGCTCAGGCAACTTTGCTTTCTGATAAAGCTTGTTTCAGGCTGCAGAAAACCACAGTGTCTGATTCCACGGTTCCAAAAATCGCCATCTCAATCAAAGCACACAGCTTCAGGTAGCAGCATTCACTGACTCCTGACAGGGAAAAAGGTTTCAATCTGATGAGCTGGGAATGCTGGTGTAGCATTATAGACAAAAACAGATGTGTTAAAAATGTCCGTATGTGCTTTGCTCAGATATTGATGCATTACTTCTTTTAAATGCCCTTGTCTGAGTAAACCATTCTCAGGTCAAGGGCAAATAGTCATCATCTTTTAATAAGCTTATTTTGAATTTATGTTAGAAGTAAGAAGGACAATGTAACATAAAGTGCACCAGCAAAAAGTGTGCCCATAAAAAGCCACCTAACTTCTGTAGCCCCTTATTTCCTGACCCATAATTTTGGGTTGAATATGTGCACAAGAAGCCTGCTGATCTAATCTCCTTGATTCTAGTTCTCAGAATAAGACACACGTGGGGGCTCTTTTCCCGGAGCTTCACGCTTCCCCCACCCCAGCATGGCTTCCTTTGCCTTCACGAGCTCTACAAACACTTTGACTCTTTTATAGACTAGCAAACTAAGATACATACATTTTAAATATCTTCCCATGATATCTATGTATTAGAAAAATTGGCACTGGTAAAGAACTTGAATTTATGTCTGCAGACTTAAGGCAGATGCAGAAATAAAATAATTCTTTTATGTTTTAGTCTGAATTACTATGACTCCCCAACTTTTTATAGCAATAAATGGAGGTATCTCAATTTTTAGAGAATATAATTTTTATTTTGTAAAGCACTTTTCAATTTTCCTGTCACTTCATGTTTTTTATAGGCATGTAATCAGACTCTAGCAGTCATTATAATTATTACATGAATTTATATTTAACATGAAAAATATTTTATACAGTGATGTTTAAAACAATTACAGAAATGTTAGTGTAAACCCCTTATATTTATTTTATATATTAAAAGTAATTGTATATGTATACATAAATATTTAGGAAAGTATTCTATGATCTATTGAAGGGTTATAGGTGCCTTTTTCACTTTTGATTATTGTTTGAATTTATTATAAGGTACATGCATTACTTTCATAAAAAGTTAAAACCACATTAATGATGAAAATGATGTAAACCTCTTAAATCAAAGTCCAAATTGATTTCAAAAATGCTTTTTCTAAACCTTAGTAATTGTTATATTCAGACTTACAATTATGTAAATTGATTGTGATTATTCTTTCCTATATTTGGGGCACAAACTGGTTACTTGCCGTTATGTAAGAACAGTTTATACACAAACGAGGTGCATCTATAAAAATGTGTTTTTTCAAACTTGAGAAGTTCTGGGAATTACTCTTGAAAAACAAAATGGAATAGCTTTTGGTTCACTGACCTGTGAACCTCTCACCTAACAGTGTTTGCTGCATAGCGGATTCCCAATACTTGTTTTTTAATGAGTAATATATTTTAACATGACTTTATTAAAGGAGATAATATAAAGATAAGGCATCTTTAACCATCAGGGGGCATGGAAAGCTAAATGTTAGTTGTTGTTGTTGTTGTTGTTGTTGTTCTTCTTCTTCTTCTTCTTCTTCTTCTTCTTCTTCTTCAGATGAAGAAAACTGAGACACAGTTGGAAGTTGCTAAAAGCCTCTGGGTGAATGCCCCGGGTTTTCATTTCCATCTGCAATATGCCTTGGCCTGTGTGACCTGTGTGGTCACAGAGTCAGCCTACATGACCACTGCAAATAGTCCGATGGGTTTACTACAAATTACATTTAAAAAATAAATTCAGCCCTGGCCGGTGTGGATCAGTTGGATGGAGTCTCATCTGGCAACCAAAAGTTTGTGGGTTCAATTCCCAGCCAGGGCATGTACCTCGGTTGTAAGTTCGATCCCTGGTCTGGGCACCTATGATGCCTGGTCTGGGCACGTGAGGGAGGCAATCGATTGATGTTTTTCTTTCACATTGATGATCCTTTCTCCCTTCCTTTCCCCCTTCTTCTGTCTCTAAAAGCAATGAAAAAGTGTCTTTGGGTGAAGATTAAAAAGTTCACATTATGTTACCATGTGAACTGTTTACTATGACATATATTTAAATGCATATACATATTTTGAAAAATAAAATAAATCCTAGTATCATATTATCTGGAGAAAACCATTGATAGATAACATTTTGGTTTATATTTACACTATTTTAGCCTTTTTTTGTGTGTATATCTGTGTGTGCATGCATTTTTTAAATCAAGAAATTTTACTGTACTATGTACTTTATAATGCACTTATTTTACTTAACAAAAATGTATGAGAATCTTTGAGTCATGTTGAATATTTTTCTTCAATTGTACCTTAATGGATCTTTGTTTTTTTATGTTTTATAGATATGGTTTTATTTATTTAAGCTGCTTTGTGTTTCCCTCTAAATTTTGGAATGCTAATTTTTGGGATCTCTTATTGAAGCTTCTTAGGATGGTTTGTCAACTAAAATGTTGCTGAATTTTAGAATGTATCTACAGCCTATATCTCTTAGATCACGCAGACTGCTAAATCAAAACACCACAGCTTACGAACAACAAAGACTTATTTCTCACAGTGAGGAGGCTGGGGAGTCCACAATTACGGCCCCAGCATTGGCGTTTGGTGAGGACACCCTGGCTGCCTTTTCACTGAGTCCTCTCATGGCAGAAAGAGGCTCTCTCTTGAAACTCTTTTGCAGGAGCACGAATCCCATTCATGAAGCCTCATAGCCTAATGGCCTCCCAAAGCCTCACCTTCTAATGCTATTGCTTTAGGAGTTAGGATTTCAACATATGAATTTTGGGAGGACACAGACATTCATACCATTGCACTATATATTAAAAATCTCCTAAATCCAGAGAAAGACAATGACTAAAAATTAGCGCAGCTGTCAAGGATTGTGATAGATTTTAACATAGATGAGGAAAGCTATACCTCCACACATTTTGCCATCATCATACACACATCAGGCTGGACTGTTGTCCACCTTTCTAAGCTGATCTCCCATTGGTACCCAGAAGTGCTCCAGTCAAAATGGCAGATTCAACTGTACTCTTTTCTACACTGGACATTTTTCTCATGCAATTTTCTCTGCATTGAAGTTTTTATTGAACATCTTTAAAAGCTAAAATGCTTCCTGGGCTTCATGTTTCAAATTTTTAAAATTATTCAGTTCTCCTATCCTTCCAACACTGCAATTGGGAACTGCAAATTTCCTTGAAACTTTAATAGCATTTACGTTTTGCCTTATTCATGCATCACTCAGCATGTGCTAGCTTATACTGTATTTGTGTCATGTTTTCTACATTGAAAGTCTACTGTAAACATGTCTGTGTGGCTGCAAAGTAAAAAGATGTGAACTTTGGATTAACATGAGAACTTTTCTCTAGTTCTCTGGGGCAAATTTTACATTTCTCTAATGTATAGGAGTCTATGAGGAGTTTTACACAAATAGAATATTACTAATTGGGTTTTTAACCTACTGATAAATTTATATATGAGAATACCTATAATTTTTTTAAATTTTAAATCTTGGAATCCAGAAACGTTTGCTCAGCCAAAAACAGACTGCTTATAATACCTTCTAAAAGTTTTATTTTTTAAACTGTATGCATAACAGTGTGAAAAAGTTTCTAATTCCACAAATGTAATTTATTTTCAAGGTTATTAAGGTTTAATCACTATATTCTCACTAATATACATAAGTTCCTCTTCAATCTCTGAAGAAAACACATGAGGCAAAGCTTCATCATTCCCTCCTTTGTCTCAGGTAGGTCACAATCCCTTTAGTATCAATACTTACTTGGGTTCAAGAAATGGAGACTCCAAACAGCTCTGAAACCAATGAGAGATGCTTGCATATAAGATTCTGCTTGAAGCCCCCATCTTGGTCCTCTAATTTGTTGCATAACCTTAATTCATCCCCTAAAATTACTCTCCTGCGTTTGGAAAGACAACAAGTTACTGGCTTCAAGCCACTGCACAGTCATGTAGAGGATTAACCATGAGAGTGTTAGAAAATATGCCACATGTAAAAATTTGTCCCACTCTCAATTCAGTCGTACATGATACAATTCATTGAAAAGGAAGATGTGGGTGGAAAGAGGGAGCCAGTTGGGCTGACTTTGACATGTGGTTAATTATTTGCACTTTAAAACAGCTAAAAAGAACAAGATCTCTACGATTTTTTCCTCTTCCTCTTACAAACCTCCAGTAACTGAGACAGAAACCTGGGCACCTTGAATTGCCAGGACTAACTTCCCATTTGACCTCCTTGCTTCTATAGCAGCACCCTTTTAAGCCACGTGAGTGTGGGTTGGAAGAAAAATGCCTTAAATGGGCTAGGTTCTCACAGTCAAAGCAAAGCAGAGAATTGAAGCAATTATCCAGACAGTTTAGGGAAAGATAGGTAAGAGTTTCTAGACATATCTGCCAAAAAGGAAATTAACATATGAAAAAGTGAACCCATCCATTCTCACCACAGTTCAGCTCTTGCATTGAAAAAGGTTATAAAGATCATGCCCCTGAGTGTAAATGGCGAAGAGATAAAAAGTAACTGCATGCCACTTATTTATCCTTGACCATCATCTAACCCCGTGTTTTAGGGATCTACTCTTGCAGGAAATTAGCAGGTGGTGTTTTAGTAACTTTCCACCTTCCTTGTAAATAATTGCCTTCCTCTCCGTCATCCCTCCAGGTTCCATCCCTTTTCTCCCCTTTCCTATCCACTTCCAAACACCCCGTGGTGTATGCCCTTCCCTGGCCTCCCAAGACTTCATGTTTCGCCCGGACACCTAACTCTGTAAATTGTGATATATACTTACTTGCTTTGTTATGATGCACAATTCACTGCCATGTATTTTTTAAATAGATGTTTATGCTGTAACTTGCATTCAGCATGATATGTTAGTACATTAATGAGTTAACTCATCATAGTACAGGTTAGATTTGTACATTTTAATGGGGATTGGGTTGCACCTGGAACTGGTATCTTCTAAAATCTTACACGGCTGGAGTCCCAACAATGTGGCAACCGCAGTCACTGTGGAAGGAGAATGAGGGGCCCTGTGGAGCAGGCAGACTTCTCATCGCCTGTTGCTTCATGCCACACGTCATAAAGCTGGGTGCCTGTTAAATCCTACCGGTGTTTTGTGTTTTCCATCTTATTCTGGGTTGAAATATGCTGCCGTTATAAGGTCGGGCACATTCTTTATACCTTCCTCACCTCTCTCACCTTTGTTATTCACTTCAATATTGCTTCCTGGACAAGTCTGGAAAGGAAGGTATTTCTTTTTCCTCTGCTATACTTAAATTTAAAAAATTTCTATCTCTTCCTCTCTGCCTGCCCAAACGAAAGTGATTAAAAAAATCCCCTCAGTTCTCCTGCACTTAGGGGAGGAGAAAAAGGAAACGGCACCTTCCACAGCCTACCCTGGTGACACTCATTTGTTCAACAAATGTCAGGAGAGGCGGATCTGGAGGGGAAATAAAGCCTGAGGTTTGCATTCAATTACACCTAGGTTTGTTTTAATTCTGTCCTTTACTAGTCGCAAGAGCTTTGCCAAACTGCCTGATCTATCCAGACTTCAGTGACATCATCTCCACTGTAGAGGGAATATTATTTACCTCAAAATGTTATTGCTGAAATTGGATAATGTATGTGATGTGCCTAATGGTGTAAATACAATATGTTCAGTGAATGGGAGCTTATTAGTATTATTTAGAGAGAACTGTTCCAAATGCTGCAGGAGTTACAGAGATGAATTGAATAAAGGATGAGGCTTTCAGGCTACTTGTGATTTAAGCTGGTGTTGCAACAGCTGTGACTCTGCATATGAAGTAAAATGTTGTTATAGACTAAACTGTGCATCCCCAAAATGCATGTTTTTGAAGCTCTAACTTCCAATGTGACTGTATATCAAGACAAGGTCTTTAAGGAAGTGACTGAGGTTAAACGGGGTCATGACGGTGGGATCCTGACACAGGCGGACTGGTGTCCTTGTGGAAATGAGTGACACCAGGAGTGCTTGCACACTGAATGAAGATCTCATGAGGACACATCAAGAAAGGTCTCAAAAAACACCTGCTCAGCCAGCACCTTGATCTTGGACTTCTTGCCTGCAGAATTGAGAAAATAACTTTGTGTTGTTTTAGCCCCTCAGTCTGTGGTCTTTTGTTGCAGCAATCCTTGCTGCCTAATACATGTGATATTATCAGAAAGGAACAGCTAGCCAACTTTGGGGGTTTAGAGAAGAGAGAGAGGTTTTCTGTTTGTTTCCAGATGAAGGAAGCACAGAAGTCTGCATGGAGGTGAGCCTTGGAGAATAACTGGGTGTTGAACCAAAAAGGGAGACAAGGGGAAAGTTTGCAAGCCTCGTTGGGGGAGACTGGAGACTCAGGGTCAGGGTGCAAGGGACAGAGCAAATAGCTCAGAAGGGTCCCTTGGCCATAGGGTTATTTCTTCATGTTTGGGAAGTTAAACACATAAAAACTACATGTGACAGGATTTAAACAGGACTTTACATATTGTCATTAAAATACTCATAACATACAGCTTGATAGAAAACTGCCTCTTTCTCCAGAAAGATCTGAAGCAATTGTGCTCCATGGTGAAGTAATTCAATTCCTCCTCCGTGTTAGGATTTTGTATGGAAAAGACACGCTGTAACTAATAGAATTAGGTATGTTGTGAAAACACTCCCAATGAAGGAAAGGGCAGAACCAATGCTATTCTTACACATAAGAGCTGTGGACTCCAACAGTTTGGATTGGATTACTGGCTTCCTGATTTAGTAGCTGGTTGCCTTTGAAAAAATCCTTAATTGTGGTAAGACTCAGGTGGTATAGTTTGAGGGAAACCACTTAATTCCCACTTCTGCCCTCCCCTGCATTGATGTGAATTAATTCCTTTGTTTCTAGAATAATCATTTACATGCTTATCCTCAGGATAAAAGCTGTGGCTCTATAAATATTTTGAGAAAATATAAATAGTTATGTATTAAATTCATGGCAGTCTTTTTTTTTTTTTTTTTTTTTGAGCGGGAGAGAGGAGAGAGAGAGAGAGAGAGAGAAAGAGAGAGAGCGCCTTCTCCAACGTGTCCCAACCAGGGATTGAACTATGAGCTGGGTGTGTGCCTTGACCAGGAATCGAACCTGTGACCTTTTGATCTACAGGATGATGCCCCAACGTACTGTGCCACACTAGTCAGGGCAATGGCAAGGTTTATCTAACAAACAAGTCATGGTTTTACTCAACCAACTAAAATAGGACTTTAAGAAAAAATATGCCCCAATGAGGTTTAGGAGGAAGCAAAACACTTGTCATGCACGTAAGAGAACAGATTCAGGTGATGGGGTTTGGAGGCTTGTTTTGGGAAACCCTGGGTAGCTGCCTGTATTGTATCCCCAGGAAGAAAGAGCAAGAAGGGAGGAGACAGATGCAGGTTGTGGAGGTCTGCGCATCTTGAAGACAAAATGTACCTAGCTTGTCACATTTCTAGGGAAGTTTTGCTTCAGGAATATTTTAGATGCAGTGCATAATAACTGTTTGTGGTACAACACAACACATACTCTCATTCTCATCATTCCTTGACAAAAAAACAGACCAAGCCCCCCTACAGCTTTGTAAATGCAGCTTGGAGGATTCATAAATTGCCCGCTCTTCAGTACTACCAGATGCAATGCCCCTGATCAAGACCCCAGTCTCCAGAGAAATGTTGCTCATGTACTTTATGCTTTTAAATACCAAAGAAGATCTGGTGTTCTGCTGTAATATTTGGTGGGAGGGGGCGATACATATTGCCAATTATATGTCAATGTTTTGAGAGCTTTACAGATATTAGCTGATTTAATCATTTTAACAACTCCATGATGTAGAAGCTGTTATTTCCATCTCAAACAAATGCTGAGTCATAAATAAATTACATATTCACAAGTCCGCAGAGCAGATAAGTGGTGGAGTTAGGACAGTTTCCTTGCTCTTAATCATTCAACTTCTGTCAGCAACCACTACCAGACACAATACAATAGCTGGACTTCCTCCTGCCCACTTCCTTCTTAAAAAATCTATTTGGATACCAATGACGAAGCTTATGGTGCCACATTGGTAAAATATAATACTTCTATGTGAGCTAGTCTATTTAGTCTTGAACACTACTTTGGTTACACTCACCTAGCCCAGCAAATAAAAGCTGGGTGCTGATCTTAATCCACACTTATTGTTATTCTTAAATGGGTAATCTTCTGAATGTCTCAAACAATAGTATATTTCCTAAGCTCCTCAATCTATCATAGTTTTTCTACCAAAAATTAAGTAAGAGTAAAACTTATTATAAAATACATCTGTGATGCAATTTTTTTTAAAAAAAGATATAATTCCAGACACTTTCTTGTTTTAAAAGTGCTGGAAATTTTTTTTTTTCATTTTTGTTTTGTTTTGTTTTGGAGAAAAAAACTTTAATGCATGGTCTGGTTAAGATTAAAATGGATTTAATTAAGTGGATTTTAAAAATGTTTTTAAATATATTTTATTGATAATGATATTACAGTTGTCCCATTCTTCCCCCTTTACTCCTGTCCACCCTGTACCATCCCTCTCACCCACATTCCCTTGCCCCTAGTTCACATCCATGGGTCATACATGTAAGTTCTTTGGGTTCTACATTTCCCATACTATTCTTAACCTCCCTCTGTCTATTTTATACCTACTATTTATACTTCTTATTCCCTGTACCTTTTCCCCCATTCTTCCCCCTCCCCATCCCCACTGATAATCCTCCATGTGATCTCCATTTCTGTGATTCTGTTCCTGTTTTAGTTGTTTGTTTAGTTTATTTTTTTAAAGGTTTGGTTGTTGATAGTTGTGACTTTGTTGTCATTTTACTATTCATAGTTTTTGATCCCCTTCTTTTCCCTAGATAAGTCCTTTTAACATTTCATATAATAAAGGATTGGTGATGACGAACTCCTTTAACTTTACCTTATCTGGGAAACACTTTCCCTGTCCTTCTATTCTAAACGATAGCTTTGCTAGATAGAGTAATCTTGGATGTAGGTCCTTGCCTTTCATGGCTTCAAAAACTTCTTTCCAGCCCCTTTTTGCCTGCATTGTTTCTTTTGAGAAATCAACTAATGGTCTTATGGGAACTCCCTTGTAGGTAACTGTCTCCAAGAGAAAACTCTTGCTGCTTTTAAGATTCTCTCCTTATCTTTAATTTTGGGTAACACAATTATGATGTGCCTTGGTGTGTGTAATTCCTTGGGTCCAACTTATTTGGGGCTCTCTGAGCTTCCTGGAATTCCTGGAAGTCTATTTCCTTAGCCAGATTGGAGAAGTTCTCCCTCATTATTTTTTCAAATAAGCTTTCAATTTCTTGCTCTTTCTATTCTCCTTCCGGCACCCCTATGATTCAGATGTTGGGATGTTTCAAGTTGTCCCAGAGGTTCTTAAGCCTCTCCTCATATTTTTGAATTCTTTCTTCATCCTGTTCTGGTTGAATGTTTATTTCTTTCTTCTGCTCCAAACTGTTGATTTGATTTCTAGTTTGCTTCTCATCACTATTGGTTCCCTGTGCAGTCTTTAATGTCAATTTCCTTAATTCACTTTTCATAGCCTTCACTCTTTCCTCTATTTTTTGACCATACTCAACCATTTCTGTGAGCATCCTGATTACCAGTGTTTTGAACTGTGCATCTGATAGGTTGGCTACCTCTTCATCGCTTAGTTGTATTTTTTTTCTGGAACTTTGATCTGTTCTTTCACTTGGGCCATATTTCTTTCTCTCAATGTGCCTGTTATGTAGTAAGGGGCGGAGCCTTAGGTATTTGCCAGGACAGGGCAACCCACGTCTCTGCGTTGTGATGCTGTATGGTGGGGAGGGGTCTGAGAGGGAGCAGTAGCAGTGCTACTGGCTCCTTTCTCTGCTAGCTTTCAATTACTTCCCCTGCTACTCACAAGCAAATTGGGCCCTTCTGGTGCTGATTCCCAGGTGGGTGGATCTGTGTATGTTCTAGGACCCTGTGGGTCTCTGCAATGAACCTTCCTGTGAGGCTGAGAATTTCTCCTGGGGCTGCCAGAACTCCCACATGTGTTTTGAGTCAGAGGCTTTGAGGCTTCATTTCCCCACACTGGAGCCTGGGGTTGCACAGTCTGTCTCACTCTCCAGTTATTCCTCCCAGTTTACCTGCCTGTGAATGTGGGACAGCCTGCTCCACCAGCCACCACCTTGCCCACCCTGGTCCGCAAGTGCCACCTTGCCACGAGTCCTCTCCACCTGGCTTCCCATCTCTGTGTCTCCTACCAGTCTAAATTAATGTTTCTTCTTTAACTCCTTGGTTGTTGGACTTCCATATGGTTCATTATTCTGGCAGTTCTGGGTGTTTTTTGTTTTTAAATTTGCTGTTGTCCTTCTTTTGGGTGTGCGAGGGGGCACAGTGTGTCTGCCTACACCTTCATCTTGGTTGGATGTCCTCTGGAATGTTTTTGTTTTATCCTCACCCAAGGACTTTTTTTTTTTTCATTTTTTGAGAGAGAGAGGAAGAGAGAGAGAGAAACATCGATGTGAGAAACATTGATTGGTTGCCTCTTGCATATGCTCATACTAAGGATCAAACCAGCAACCTAGGTATGTGCCCTGACCCTGAATTAAATCCACAGCCTTATGGTTACAGGCTGATACCCCAAACAACTGAATCACACCAAGTGCCTGGAATTTTTTTTTTTCAATTTTTCCCCCAAATCAAATGTGTATGTGATAGGAATAGATATACATATATACATCACACACACAAAGTATGTATATACATATATACTCTATAAATGTGTAAATTCTTAATTTTTAAAAATTACTTTGCATTATCCTCCCCAAATGCATACATAATCTAAAAAAAATCCAGCAGTGTTATAAAGCTGCGATGGCGGTACTCTTCCTCCAGAGGGCACCACTGCTCGCTTTCTCTCCTATGTGCCTTGCTGTGTCATCAGTCTTGGAGGAGCCTCTATTACCTGTGGGTTGCATGAGGTTTTTTCTGCTAACCTCATGTCTTTGTCTGAGCCGCTGGCTGTTGTAGTCCAGTGTCAAGGTGCCAGCATGGTTGCATTCTGATGGCAGTCCTCTTCCTGGTTCAGAGCCTGCACCTCCTCCCTGTGTCTGCACATGGTAGCAGGGGCTAGGGAGCTATCTAGAGTCTGCTTTACAAACACACTAATCCCAGTCCTGGGGGCTCCACCTTCATAACCTATGCACTTCCCAAAGGCCTACCTTCTAACACAATCACATGGGGCATTAGGATTTCAACACATGAAATTTGTGGGGACGTGGACATTCAGACCATGGCAACTGATAACTGATTTCTTCATGTAAATGTGGAGAAGGGAGTGAGAAAATGTGTGAAAGCCCGGAGCAATAAATAGCCTGATTTAAAAATCTCTCATAAAGCATTGTAGCCTTGGACTCAACCTCTTTCAGTTCTTGAATCCTCACCAGTAGCTTAGGTGGTAGAGCACTGGGGAGAAGAGCACAGCACTGGGCCCGGCGGGCACTGGGCTGGGAGACGTCCCTAGGCCAACCTGGCCACATGATCCAATCTCCCAATCCTTCAGTTTTCTCGTCTTCAGCATGCAGCTAATACTACTACTAATTAATAATAATAAATCCCTACCTCATAAGGTAGAAGTGAGAATCAAATGAAAACATATATATTTTATATATATCTATAAATTATACATTAAAACTATATGTAATTATATTCATTATATACTCAGAAAATGTGTATAGATGTGTACATCTGTATATATATTCTTTAACATATGCACACATATATATTAAATAATGCCTTGCACATACACATATATGTACTGAGTGTTTGTTTTTATTATTTGTTCACTATCTTTCATGTCAATGAGCTCATGATACAGATAGGGAGAGATACAGTGATTAAATGTATAGACCCAGAAGTTAAATTGCTTTGGGCAATTTATTCAACCTTTAAAAGACTTTCATACTTCACTTGTAAAACTGAGATAATAGCAATATTTACAGTGTTATTACAAAGATTAAATGATCTTATACACATGAATTATCTGGCATAATACTTAGCCTACCCAAAAGCTCAATAACTATAAGGTTCTTTTATTATCATTATTAATTATTATTAGATCTATCTCAATAAATATTTGATCTGTTATGAGTAGTATTAGTCTTAATCTTAGTATTAATTAAAAACACATGGAACATTTCCTAATGTAGAATATACATTCTACATGTATATTCCTATATCACATGTTTTATCTGGTTTAAAGTTGGTTATTTCAATTTGAAGTATGGCCGCAGAATAGTCATTAAATACCCTAATCATTAAAATGGAGACATTTTCCTAAAACTTCCTCTTGGTTATTTTTTTGCAATGTCTTTCTTTTTCTTTGTGAATTCTGAGCTTTTGCCTTGCATTGTGTCTCTCATGGAGTTGGGCACACATTATTACTACAATCTAGTTTCCGTGCCGTAACAGAAGAGAGCAGTTCTCTGGGAGAGGACTTGAGATTAATTCCCAAGCAGCAGGGCTGCTGCTCTGTCCATCACTGTCAGACACTCCATTCTTCTTACGTGACCAGCAGTAACAACGAATGCTCCTAGCAAGAAAACCGCCTTCCCAAACCCCATCTTTAAAAATGGGCTCAAACAGACATCTCATCACGAGGCTGCCCACGTCTCTGATCTTGTGAAAGAATCCGTTAGCCAACCGTCACGCTCATTAACCGTTCCTTCTTCACCCTTAATTTATATAATATGAAATTTGCTTTCTTTAATTTACTGTTAAATATAAATCAAATTAGTTATGTTTCTCTGACTTATTCTTTTTAAAGGACTGTGCTGTTTATCCCTACCAACTTTTGTCCAGTCCAAGGGGATGGTATTGTAGCAACGCTAAACTTTCCATGTCCCTGTATTTAGGCACTGACCAGACTCTATGTTTTGACTTGAATTTAAAAAAAGAAAAGAATGCTTATTGAAATGTAGCTCATCTTTCCAAATAGTCCCACTTCAAAGACAATTTGGTCATTAGACTTTTGTTATTATTGTAATGGAAAAAAAAAACTGTGTGTGAACTTGGTCAGAAGAGAATGTGTGGTCTTCATCTCTGAGACTCAGTGTGGTCTCACTCTTTGCTATTTTATCATTTATTCCATCACTTTCCCCGTTTTGAATATATGAGGTGTAAAAACCATGACGTTCTCCGGAGAATAACAGGGTGTGAGACTATTGATATTCACATCTCACTTAAAATTCAGCTGCCGACCCCGCAGGGTTGCTGGGAGGATGATGTGGAATTCTCCTTGTTGAGTGTGTTGCAGAGTTTCCACGCACATGCGAAGGCCCTGAACACAATTTCAGTCTTTATTGTCATTACCTTAGGAACGTGAAATGAGGTCCCTTCACAAAGTATAATGATGGTGCTTTAGAGACTGAGAGCCAGAAAAGTAAACACAATGTGTTTTCCCAGGAAGCACGGTTAACACAGGGTTACAAGTTAATAAACGCACACAGGCCCAGGGTGGACTTTTAAGCCTGAGGTTCTGCTGACTATGACGGGAATGATAAATATTATTGTTCATTGTTGGTGGGGAAATCACAGTTGAGATTCACATACACTGGCTCACTGACAGGAGGCCGGAGCCTGAGGAAAGGGAATATGGATGGCCCATGCTGACTGCTGGAAGGAGAAGAATGATCCCTGCCTTTCTGTGTTTAAATATTCTACATAGAAAACTGATAAAGTCCTGGGAATAAACAAGCTCACCCTTTCCTTTAAAAAGATTATAAATAGTAAGATGTGAATATAGAATGCAAAGTCTACATAAAGTCAGATAAACAAATACCAAACGCTAGAGGAAGTCATACACTATATCGTCATATGCAGTTTTATTTACCTAAGAAGTAAGGTACACTAAGTGGCAACCAGACAGCTTTAGGCTTATTTTAGGCAACGGACATGTTTTTCTGGGCCTGCATAGTGTTGGATGAGAGAGTAGCTTTATTTTGAGAGTATGTGTTTTGAACTATTTTTGAACATTGGAAAAATGGGACATTTTATATAAAATCCAGATACATGTGTAAATGGTTTGTTTAAAAAATACAAATCAAAGGGTAGCACAAAGGAGACCGATGGAAATGGAGCAATTCTTCACCTTGAATGTGGTGGTTACATAACGTTAAATGAGTGCTGTAAAACTGGTGAAATCTAAATAAACTCTGTATTAGACTGATGTTGATTTCCTGGTTCTGATGCAAGGCACTATAGCAAAACAAGATGTTACCATTGTGGGAGACTCAGTAAAGGGGGCACAAGAAAGCTTGTACATTTTTGCAAATTCCTTTGAGTCCATAATTATTTCAAAATAAAACGTTAAGAAAATATACACAAGGCAAGAGACTCTGCTAACAGATTTCCATATGGCAATAGTATGTAATTATATAGCAGTTGTCCCTTCATACAAGGCATGGAAGGAAAGGAATAAAGAAGGGAAGAATAAAGAAAAGAAGAAAGGAAGGAAGGAAGAAACATGTATTCTAAAGACATAGAAAATTATACATGTAAATGTAATGAGAAACAACTGACTACTTCAAAAGAAGGAAAGAAAGGCAAGAGAGCACTGTTGTAAAAGAATCAAAAGTTATCATAAATCAAAATAACTATGTACATAGGTAAAAATGTGAAATAAATGACATTAGAATGGATATAAGAACATAGCTATAAGACATATATCTAAGAGATAAGAACATAAAGTACTGAAAGTCAAATGATAGGAAAATCATTTCAAGCAAATATTAACTAAAAGAGATCTTTTAGACCTATATTAATATATATTTTACATTAAAACTAAAGTTTTAGTTCATCAGATATTGTGTTATGTTAAAATTCCAAATTCTATGTACCACATTGCTTCAACAAACTGTGGGGGAGGAAAACTTTTTCCTTTGTCCCATCTAGGTTATTTGGCCTGTGTGGTAATTAAATTGACCTAAGACAGGTTAGTCAGAGAAAAAAATTATTTTATACATACGGGAGTGCATAGAAACATGAGACGCAAAGAAGTGACCAAAGCGGCAGCCTTTATACCTTTACACAAAACATAAAAAATAATGAAATTGTTAAGAGTTGAAATGGCGAAGAGACTTGGGCTCAGGGGTAGTGAGTCAGTGAGGAAGGAACGAGGTTTGTTTATACGCAGTCCCTTCAGCTCCAAATGCTGTATCTGTGGAGATCAGAACGGCTCTACCTCCTGTTACCGGGAAGGTGCCCTTCACACGGGAGATTAATTTCCTGCCTTAGCAGGACAAAGAGGGGTCACGGTGTTCTTGCGCTGGCTGTTTCCTACGTAACTTTAATTCAAAGTAGTCAATATGCCAAAGTGATATATTCTGGGTGGCATGTTCTGCTCCCCCTTAATATGTAAAGCAAATTTGACAAAAACACATCACAAAAAGAAATTCCCATTAGAGGGAAAGATGTCAACTTATCTGTTTTTGTAAGTGATAATATAAGCAGATAAGAAAGAAAATAATATAATATAATATTGAATAATATAATAAGCCTGTTTAATAGATACATATAAAACATATCCAGTAATGAAAGACTATAATTCATTGAAAGAGTAAAAATGTATAATTTTTACGAAACACTTATGGCACATTTGAGAAAACTGACCACACACTAGACTATAAAGAGTGTCCACACACTTTGAACAATTAATGTTATTAGACAGAACATTTGGCAAAACTATACATATGACACTATGTGTACAAATTTTATAATATGAAAGACAATTGTATACAATATTTAAAGATAACTAATTGTATAGTAAACATATACAGAAATGCAAGGAACTAATAACAACCAAAATCTTTACAATGAATATGTATGGTATTAGGTGGATGAGGAGGGAAGGTTGAATACTCAGGAGTCTCCCAAAGCCTTGTAATGTTTTATATCTAAAACTAAATGATGGATATGTAAGTACTTACTTCAGTATTGCTTATTCCTTCCAGTATATCTGTAATCTTTCACAATGAATTTTAAAACAATAACACACCCAAGGCTTGTGCTCTCTGAACATTGACCAACATCTGCCCCTCTGACAGTGAGTTTCAATGAGCAAACTCAGATGATTGCTTTTTCCTAAAGTAGTACTAGGGAGAAAATAAAATATTTATTTTTTAAAGTTAGCTTAATTTTTAATAGTAACCCCAAGTGCTCATTGACTTTACCTGCTAGCATCCTGTAAGATTTGAATTTGTGGAAACTAATCAACATCAGTACTGAAGAAACAATGTACAATTTTTATTATTATTATTAACATCAGCTAACTTTTTGCATTTCAAGCTTAGAAAGTTGTCTCATGACTATATAAGACTAATATAAAAATAGAAGAATGGCCCTGGTTGGTGTAGCTCAGTGGATTGAGTGCGGGCCTGTGAACCAAAGGATCGTGGTTCGATTCCCAGTCAGGGCACATGCCTGGGTTGCAAGACAGTTCCCAGCAGGGGACGCACGAGAGGCAACCGTACATTGATATTTCTCTCCCTCTCTCCTTCCCTTCCCCTCTAAAGATAAATAAATAAAATCTTAAAAAAGATTAATTAAAAAATAGAAGAATGAATGAAGACATCTATAAAACCAAAGATCTAAACTGCTTTGAACCCCTTTGTAATGAGAACAGAAATTCTGCTGCTCAATTATAATTGTTTTTGTTTATAATTAACACTGCTGCATTTATAATTGTTATACTTAAAATTTATTCTCTCTGTCCTGGCAAATTAGAATAGTTTTGAATAAATTAAGATAATGCTAAAAGAAACCATGTTTAAAGCAAGCAAAAACTTAGGTGGACAGATATTATTGTACTAATTATATAGTGTGTTCATTAAGCAGGGATTCATTTCTTGTGTGAAATCAGAGAATAAGTTTTGATCACTAGATGGTTTTTCAGCCTCATAAGTATGCACATTGGCTAGCTACTTGAACAAATATTTGGGGAGCAGTTGCTATCAAATCAAAGACTAAGAAGAAGTGTTCCATATACGTATGGATTCAACTCAATGTGGTGAGATATATACACAAATATTTACACAGATAATTACTACCAGTGCCATCACTTATGTTTACTGTTGACAAAAAGGGGAGTAGATTTCAGGCAGGAAATTAGGAAATTTGTCATCCTTGAAGTATAGTAGCAACAAACCCTTCCTATTGCAACACTGGAAAATTGTTAAAGCAGTGTGTTAGTTGTACAATACTACTATTCAAAGTGGCTAAGTACATACATTTATCCCTCTTTTCACCTGAAATTCCATGAAATGACAGTGAAACTGTATAAAAGGATATGAGACTTCTGGTCAAGATGACCGCATAGTTAAACACAGCTCACCTCCTTGAACAACCCCATCAAAATTACAACTAAATTATAGAAAAACCATCACTCAGAACTGTGAGAAATTGTGTTGAATGGAAGTTTGACAGCTACAGAAATAAAGAAACCACATCCAGGCTGGTAGGAGGGGCAGAGACATGGAATGGGCTGGTCCCACATCCATGTGTGGTGGATAAAAATTTGGGAGGGATGTCTTAATAATGAGGAGTACCAGCCCCATACAAGGCTCCCCCACCCAAGGTTCCAGTGGTTGGAAGATAAGTCCCCATAACTTCTGGCTGTAAAAACCAGCAGGGACTGAGTCAGTGGAATAAACTTCTGGAATCCTAAGCAGTTCCCCTTAAAGAACCCACCCACAGACTTACTCAGAGTCACTCTTGATGTGCTCCAGCAGTGGGGTAGCAGTTTGAAAGGCACCAGTGGCATACAGGGAGAAACTGAAGTTCCTGGTATCAAAACAAGAGCTAGGGGACAGCTTTCTTCTGGAGAGAAATGTGGGCAGAGGCCATTGTTCCTTTTCTGAACTTTCCCCCCAACAGAGCCACAAGGCTCGAATGCAGATACCATATTTGAGACTCCATCAACCTGACTAACACTATCTGCCCTGCCCTGGCAATCCCCTGAGACTCTCTCCCACCCAACTGATGGCACCAGCCAATCTGCTACAGAGAATTTTCCATATGAATGTCTTGTCTTGGATCATGCTTCACAATTTCCTAAATCCTCTCAAATAAGCAATAGCCAGCCTCAGTAAACTCCCAGCCCCTGTACCTCTGGCTAAGTGGCCCCAGGCTTGGCACTAGCAGCTGCCAGCCTAGATTCACAGCTTGGCTTCACCTGTGAATCTCCAAGCCCAGCACAAGTAGCAGCCCTCTCAGATTGCTTTATAGTTCAGGCAGTGTTGCCCTGGGCAAGGCACAGGTTGGGGCTGACTTTGGCCTGCACCACTCAGGAAACTCCGAAGCTTGTGCACCCTGTGGACAACTATAGACAACATCAGAGGATCACCACTGTACCCCTGCACAGCTGATTCTCCATGGAGGGCAGAGGTTGGTGCTCAGTGGTCACAGTCAGTCTTTGTAGCTTACAAGCCTGGAAAAAATCCCTACCATTGACCTGCCTACAGCATTCAAGACTCAGCTATAAGAGCAGTGTGTACTCAGCCCAAATGAAGGGTGCCCCTTGAGTACCCAGCTTGAGAAGAGAGGGCTATGCCACTGGACCCTACATGACACACCTACTATATTAGGCCACACTACCAAGACAGGGAGTCATAGCAGCTCTACCTGGTCCATAGAAACAAACAGAGGGAGGCTGGCAAAATGAGGAGACAAGGAAACATGGTCCAAATGAAAGAACAGATCAAAACTCCAGAAAAAGAACTAAGTAAAATAGCAATAAGCAAACTATCAGATGTGGAGTTGAAAACACTGGTTACAAGGAAGCTCAAGGAACTTAGGTGAGGATCTCACCAGCATAAAGATCCAGTCAGAAACAAAGGATACGCTAATGAAACAAAAAAAGCAATTTACAGGGAAACAACAGTAGAGTGGATGAAGCTGAGAATCAATCAGATCAATGATTTAGAACATAAGGAAGAAGAAAATAAGCAATCAGAAGAACAAGAAGGAACAAGAATCCAAAAACAAAGGGATAGTGTAAGCAGGCTCTGGGACAACTTCAAGCATTCCAACATTCACATCATAAGGATTCCAGATGGAGATAAAATAGGTCAAGAGATTGGAAATTTATTTGAAAAACTAATGAAAGAAAATTGCCCTAATTTGGCGAAGGAAATAGACATACAAGTCCAGACACAGAGAGTCTCAAGCAAAATGGATGCAAAAAGGCCCACTCCAAGACACATCATAATTAAAATTCCAAAGGTTGAAGATAAAGAGAGAATCTTAAAAGTAGCAAGAGAAAAGCAGTTAAATTACCTACAGGCAAGTTACTATGAGACTATCAGCTGATTTCTCAAAAGAAACTTTACAGGCCAGAAGGGATTGGCAAAAAGTATTCAAAGTCATGAAAATCAGAGATGTATAACCAAGATTGCTCTACTCAGCAAAGATGTTATTTAGAATCAAAGGGCTGATAAAGAGCTTCCCAGACAAGAAAAACTAAAGGTGTTCATAATCATCAAACCATTATTATATGAAATGCTAAAGGGACTTATTTAAGAAAAAGATAAAAACTATGAATAAAATAGCAATAAATACATATCTATCAACAATTGAATCTAAAAAATGAACTAAGCAAACAAGAAGAACAGAGACAGAATCATGGATTAGGAGAGGGTTTGCTGGTTGCCTGATGGTAGGGGTGTAGCAGAATGGAGGAAATGGTGCACAGATTAAGAAGTGCAAATAGGTAGGTACAAATAGCCATGGGGATGTAAGGTACAGTATAGGAAATGGAGGAGCCAAAGAACTTACATGCATGACTCATGGACATGAACAATGGTATGGGGATTGCCTGAGGGAGTGGTGGGCGCTGGGTGAAAGGGAGAGAAGTGGGAATAATTGGGACAACAGTAATAGCTTCATCAATGAAATATAATTTTAAAAGTTAAAGAAAATGAATTTGTAAATGCTGGTATAATGAAATAGGTTTAATAGTGGATTAGAGGTTTTGGAACATATGGAAATTTAGGGTACAAAGAATAGTGGCAGAATCTAGTACCAACCTAGAAATACGGGTAAGAGGAAACCATAGTAGAAAGAGAAAACATACTTCCCAGCAGAGCAGTGGGGAGTTTTCAACCCTGGAGAAAAGGAGTAGCCTATAGGCCAGAGCAGTACATTTATGCACATTCATAATTATGTTTATTCAATATTACGTACATTCAGACTAAAAGCAAATGACTACATCCTTCCCATCATGCACATTTGGAGAAACTGTCCCCAAACAGAAGATCAGAGATCCGTTTTCTAAAGACATTGAACAATCTACTTACAATGGGCAGTACTTTGGAGTAAACCAAATTATTTTGGCATTAGACAGGTGGTTTGACATCTATACAAAACCTGCATACTCCCCACTCACACAGAGCAAACAAATGTGTCAGTTGACTTGACCAATCCATGAACTAGAACTTCTGGTTAGTTCTTACAATCTTTTAACAGATCATTTCATATGTCTATATAAAGCACTACTTCATGGGGACTAGGGTTATTTTTCATTACCCTTCTCTTCCTCATTATTTCAGTTGTCACAGAAATAGAATTAAACCCAAAGATGTAATTTGCTTGGTTAAGCAAATGATCTAAAAATGACCTAGTTTGTCTGATATCGATAATCAATAAGCTTCAATCATATGAAGACATTTTTCTAGGTTCCCTTTTTTTTTTTTTTTTGATCAGTAGTATAAACTTTTAGTACAGTGCTACATTTCCAGGAACATGAAGAAGATCAAACTCTTTTTTTAAAATATATTTTATTGATTATGCTATTACAGTTGCCCCATTTCTCCCCCATCATTCCCTTCCATCCTGCACACCCCTCCCACCCACATTCCCCCCCCCTCTAGTTCATGTCTGTGTGTCATAAGTTCTTTAGCTTCTACATTTCCCACACTATCCTTGCCCTCCCCCTGTCTATTTTCTACCTACTGTCTATGCTACTTGTTCTCTGTACCTTTTCTCCCTCTCTCCTCCTCCCACTCCCCTGTTGCTAACCCTCCATGTGATCTCCATTTCTGTGTTCCTGCTCCTGGTCTAGCTATTTGCTTAGTTTGCTTTTGTTTTAGGTGTGGTGGTTAATATCTGCAAGTTTGCTTTTTACTGTCCTATTTTTTATCTTCTTTTTCTTAGATGAGTCCCTTTAACATTTCATATAATAAGGGCTTGGTGATGATGAACTCCTTTAACTTGTCCTTATCTGAGAAGTAATTTATCTTCCCTTCCATTCTAAATGACAGCTTTGCTGGATAGAGCAATCTTGGATGTAGGTCCTTGCCTTTCATGACTTGGAATACTTCTTTCCAGCCCCTTCTTGACTGTAAGGTCTAAGATCAAACTTTTAATGGTTTATAGCAGATTACAACTAAACTTAGTCATAATGAAAATGTCTATTTCTTCTCTAAAATTTTCCAAAAAAATGTACTCATATTTTTTATGGAAATAAACTGAATGGTGTCCTCTTGGAAACTTCTATTTTCCTAAAGGATCAAGGGAATTATTTAAATGAAAAATTTGAGCTTTGAATTTTTATTCTGGTAATGCTGGGTGATCTAACTCTAAAATCTTCATTAAATCTCTTCATTCTGTTTGTATAAGTGAAGGTTCTCTCTCTCTGTCTCTCTCTCTCTGATTCTAACCTCATCCCCATCCTTTATCTCTGTCTCTGTCTCTATCTCACCATCTCTCTGCTTTTCTCTTAACACTATTGAAAAAGACACCTTTCTTCTGTTTTTGTTTTACTTCAGGGATCTGTAGATGTTAGCTTTATGACTGGAAGTTAAACATTGGTTTCTGGCTTTCTCTGGATATTAGCTTTATCTGTTTATATTTGTATAATATTCATGCATTACTATTTGGACATTCTGACAAATTAGCCCAAAGACCTCAGATTAGTGCAAAGTTGATAAAATCAGGAGGGAAAGATGAATTGAAAGGTTCTAGGACATGCATATGTTGCTTGGACATAGAGGAGATTGTTACATGTGTCTGTGCCCTGTGCCCAGTGTCGTTCGATATGACCTACGACATAGCAGTGTTGAACTATGCTCACTCTGCGATAGCTTCAGAGAACAGAAAGATTGTGGAATAAGACAACATATCTCTTTACCTGGACTGTGTGAAGAACTTACATACTGTCTACCTTTCAATCCAAAACCAGTTGCTACTTGTGATGTTACGGATTTACTAGCATCACTTCATTCATTAGTAGTTTGCATAGATTCTAAATGGGCCATTAGATTATTCAATTCTAATTAGTTTTATACTTATTCATGAGAAGAAAAATACAATGGAAGGATTTCCTAAAGAAAAAGACTGGTTTGGAATTCAATGTTTGAGCAATAAAAAGGAAAGAAATGATAGACACTGCTAACAAACTGTGACATGTGTGTGGGTGGCTTCCCCAGAGGCCCTGCATTTTTAATGGTTTGGTTCTTGTCACTCTTTGTTTTCTTACAAAATTGGTTCACACAGAGCAGGGATAAATTAATCTCGCCTGTTTATCACACCACTTGTTAAAAATCAGCATCTGAATAAGTAAGGTGATGATTATGAACAAAGAGAAAATCGTTGTATTCCCCCATGTTTGCCTTTGCATAAGTTGTCACTTTTGCTGTTTTAATATCCCCTAACCTACTTCATCTCCCAAATCTCCATGTCAGAGTTCCCGGCCAAATCCACATTTCTGTTCATTATCTATAAGAATGAGTCTCTTCTTCTCTACAGTGAGCTGGCGTATTGAAAACCAAAACTGTGCACTCCGACACAATTCTTGGGGGCAGAAAATGAATCTACCTCCCCATCCGCCCTACTTACTGTTTGCATTAGGGGCTGGCAAACTTTTTCTGTGAAGGGGGCCATGTCATATACAATTTTCAGGTAACATAGGATCTCTGTTGCGTAGCCTTTAATTTTTTTCTTACAATCCTTTAAACACATAAAGAACTTTCTCAGCTTTGCCCACAGGGCTGATTCTGGTGCACAGATCCCTGGTCTGCATGAACACAACTTCACTGTTCCCTTGTCTTCAGTAGCATGACTTTCCTATTCCAGGAAAGAACTTCCTGAAAGAACCAAGAATTGTTCAATAGAAAGCATCAGTGGACAGTTTTTACCCAAAGGTTCTATGAATCACTTGTCTCAAAATTCCCTGCCTTGCTTTTGTGCCGACTCTAAACTTACATTATAATCCTCACCCAAATCTAGTCAAGCTCCCATCCCTTCTTCCCCCCTCTCTTGCTCCCATTAAAAATCCTCCTTCATTTATTTTTTGAAAGTCCTTTTTTAAACCGAACATTCAATTCTCATTGAATTTTAATCTTGCCTCCCCCACTTTGACACACTGCCAAAGCTCTGTAGAGGAGCTCAGGCTTATCAATAGATTGTTTTAGTGAATGTTATTTGGACAGATATTTGGGGATCCAGCATTCAACATTCAACAGAACAGTTTTGATTCTATAATAGCATCTTTCAGTTTTCTTTTTATTATAGTTATACAAGCATGTGCCTGCCTCTCTACTTGACTTGAAAATTCAGGCTACTGCAAATGATATATTGATTATATTTTATTATGCATGTTGCACATAATAGGTGATTAATAAGTATTTTTTGCTATATAGATAGTTAATCATCTACTGAATCACATTTATTCAATTCAGTTCTTTCTGTTTCTCATGAAGGGCTTGCTGTTTGAAGCATCTTTCATTTCTATTCATGCACAACACAAAATGAAAAGGGAAGATGTTCCAAGAGCCATAATTAAGCCTTCTTAAAATGTCCCCAGGAATAATCAATGCCATTTCTTCACAGGATATTTTCTGTGAAAGTAGCAGTATTTTGTGCCTGGATTTCTTTGTATCTTCAGCTATTCCCATGACTGAGGATCAGGGCGTTCTCCGCGGCACAGATCCAATCAAGGGGACACTGTGTTTCTTCAATTTGACAGGAGGCAGAGCAAGAAAAGAAAGAGAACAAGTCTCGCTAAAAATTAACAAAGTATTCCTGATTCAGGCTGATGGAGTCCGGGGTAGGCTGGGCTGTTCCATTATCTGAGATTAATGCCTAATTACACAGGTGTGCAGTTGCACTGCACCCAGAGATCGCTGAACAAACAATAGGTATTTCATCAGTGAAATGGAAAAGGTGTCTTCATTTTAAGTAGAAAAACATGCCAGAAACCAGCATTTGAACTGTTAATCTCTTGAGGAATGCTGTATGGGTGTGCTATAGTTGTATGTCTGTTAATATTCTTGCTTTTTTAAAGTTCTAAGCAGGTAATCACATTAGTAAGTTACAGACTATAAAGATAAAACTAAATGCACATAATCAGAGAAAAGTTTGGAAGTTAAGTAGAATCAAAACAAGTTGTATTGATATATATTAAATCATTAAGCATGCTTATTAGGGTATACTAGTTAATAAGGCATACCTAGTATATTATTCACATGAGTAAATGTAATTAGTCTTTTCTTATCCAAAGCACAATAACTACCAAAGGGAAATTATTACTGGAAAATAAAGGACTATATATCTTTAGAGGCCTTTCTAGCATTGGGAGGAATAGATCATCTCTGCTGTCAGACCAGTGAAAGGGCTCATTCAGAAGAAGTCTCCCCCAAATATGCCACTCTGGCATGTGGACAGTTTTGAATTGAAGGCAAACTTTGACTTCTTTCACAACTACCTAAAAAAAAAAATTAGGTAGAGGGCCTAGACCAGAAAAAAAGCTATTACCAGAGGAAAATTTTTATGTGAATGACCTACCTGTATGGTAGGACAAACATTTAATTACCAAGCAGCTGGTCTTCTCACTGTCTTGTGAATTATCTTTCCCTCCTTTGAAATCCCAGATCCCATCCCATTCTTTAGCTCAAGATGGCATATAATCCTCAACTACCCGATTTGACCTTGGGACTCATAATCTTATAGGGCCCCAATATGTGTGTAATTGAATTTTGATTACTAGAGCAGCCAAAGAACCTAGCAAAGTAGAAGATAATTCTTTCCTTTCCAACACCAGATTTTGGAGGAGAGCATGGCCTTTTGTTACATCCCACTAGACTGTAACTTCCAGGTTAACTTACAGCTCTCAGGTTCTCCTACGTTATTCTTATGAAGGAAAATAAAAACAAAACACACACATACTCAGCTGTCTTTATTCCATGGGAGATGTAAATTGATGAGAGGTTATGTTATACTTCTGATGAATAGGCACGTCTGCTGCAACTTCTGGAGGGTCGGAGTCAGGAGGTTTGCCATGTCACTGCTAGATTCTTTCCCTTGAACTTTGCCTTGCTTGACCTGGCACATATAGGTGGGGGGGGAGGGTTGAGGCAGAAGCAAGGCACATCAGACTCAGACTATGGTCACCATCGAATATTTTTATGTCCTACCTGCCACCAAAACATAGGTCTCTGCTTTGCTAAAAAAAAAAAAAAAAAAAAAGTCTCCAAATGAAACTAAGCAGGCCATGGAAATAAAGGCTAGATTCCTCCAGAGACTATCTTTAGACTCATAATACCTAGTAAGACTTAAAAAGGGAGGGCAGCCTCCCCGTTGAAGCGGTTGTGATATATAAGTTTTTTCTAGATTACACTCCTTTGCTGGGAACAACACATTACTCACTCATAACCTTCTTATGCTTTAAAGAAATCAATTATATAGGACTTCCGGCCAAGATGGTAGCATAGGTAAATACACTTTGCCTCCTTGCACAACCAAAAGAAAGACATCAAATTTAAACACAAAAAATAACCAGTACTGCCAGATAATCAAACTGTATGGAAGTCTGACAACCAAGGAGTTAAAGAAGAACATTCATCCAGGCCAGCAGGAGGGGCAGAGGTAGGCTGCTGGGGCACAGAGGACTTGTGACAAGGCAGGAGGACCAGGGAGCGCAAGGCAGTGGCTGGCACAGTGGGTGGTCCCACATTTGTGTGAATATAAAAGAGGAGGAACAACTGGGGAGTGAGACAAACCCTGCAACTCAGGGTTTCAGAGTGGGGAAATAAAGCCTAAAAACCTCTGACTAAAAAAGACCTATGAGGGGTTAAGGCAGCAGGAGAAACTCCCAGCCTTACCAGAGAGTTTGTTGGAGAGACCTCAGGATCCTGGAATATACACACAATCACCCACCCAGAAATCAGCACCAGAGGGGCCCAATTTGCTTATGGGTAGCAGAAGAAGTGACTTAAAGCCACTGAGTGTTGAGCAAGTGGCATTGTTCCCTCTTGGACCCCTCCCCCACATACAGCACCTCAGCTCAACAAAGCGGGATGCCCTGCCCTGGTGAATACCTAAAACTCCATCCCTTACTACATAAGAGGCACCCAAGACAAAGAAATATGGACCAAATGAAAGAACAGATCAAAGCTCCAGAAAAAAAATACAACTACGTGCTAAAGAGATAGCCAATCTATCAGATGCACAGTTCAAAATGCTGGTAATCAGGATGCTCACAGAAATGGTTGAGTATGGTAGCAAACATGAGGAAAAAGTGAAGGCTATGAAAGGTGAAATAAAGGAAAATGTACAGGGAACCAAAAGTGATAGGAAGAAAACCAGGAATCAAATCAACAGTTTGGAGCAGAAGGAAGAAACAAACATTCATCCAGAACAGGATGAAGAAACAAGAATTCACAAAAATGAGGAGGGGCTTAGGAACCTCTGGGACAACTTTAAATGTTCCAACATCTGAATCATAGGGGTGCCAGAAGGAGAATAGGAAGACCAAGAAATTGAAAACTTACTTAAAAAAAATAATGAAGGAGAAGTTTCCTAATCTGGCGAAGGAAATAGAATTCCAGGAATTCCGGGAAGCTCAGAGAGTCTCAAAGAAGTTGGACCCATGGAAGTATACACCAAAGCACATCACACTTACATTACCCAAAATTAAAGATAAGGAGAGAATCTTAAAAGCAGCAAGAGAAAAGGAGACAGTTACCTACAAAGGTGTTCCCTTAAGACTATTAACTGATTTCTCAAAAGAAGCCTTGCAGGTAAGGGAACCTGATCAACAAAACAAGCAAGCAAGCAAAATATAACCAGAGACATTGAAATTAAGAACAAACTGACAGCAACTGGAGGGGAGGTAGGAAGGGATAATGGAGGAGGGGAAAGAAGAAGGATTTTCAGGAACATCTATAAAGGACAAATGGACAAAACCAAAGGAGGTTAGGATTGAGGGTGGGAGGTGGGGATGGTGGGATGGGGGGAGTCATGGGGGATAATGGAGACAACTGCACATAGACAACAAGAAAAAAAGGATTTAAACAAATAAAAAAGAAGGGGCTGGAAAGAACTGTTCTAAGTCATGAAAGGCAAGGACCTACATCCATGATTACTCTATCCAGCAAAGCTGTCATTTAGAATGGAAGGGCAGATAAAGTGTTTCCCAGATAAGGTTAAGTTAAAGGAGTTCATCATCACCAAGCCCTTATTATATAAAGTGTTAAAGAGACTTATCTAAGAAAAAGAAGATAAAAAATATGATCAGTAAAATGACAACAAACTCACAACTACCAACAACTGAACCTAAAACAAAACAAAACAAAACAAAAATGAACTAAGCAAACAGATAGAATAGGAACAGATTCACAGAAATAGAGATCACATGGAGGGTTATCAGCAGGGAAGGGGAAGGGGAGAATAGGGGGAAATGTACAGGAATAAGAAGCATAAATGGTAGGTACAAAATAGGCAGGGGGAGGTTAAGAATAGTATGGGAAATGGAGAAGCCAAAGAACTTACACGTATGACCCATGAACATAAACTAAGGTGGGGGAATGACGGTGGGAGGTGGGGTACAGGTCAGAGGGAAATAAAGGGGAGGATAAAATGGAACAACTATAATAGCATAATCAATAAATTAAAAAAAAACAAGCAAAAAAATGAGTTATATAGACAGCAGTCTTATACTGTCCATTCATAAATATATAATTTTGCTCTGCAGCCATATTCATAGACACCCTCCATATTTTGAAGTGTGATATTCTGATGGACATATTTCTTTCTCTGTACAATTTTTGTAAAGGTTATGCTTAGACAAGATGACAACATGAATCATTTACCTGACAGTTTGAAGCAATTCATGCATCTGAAATAATGACTTGTACTTGTAGCTGCTCATTAAATATTTGCCTAAATTTTAAAATAATATGCAGAAAAATCAATTTTCCATTGACAAATGAATGGATACATGGATGATGGTATTCTAATGTAATGAAATATGACTTGGCAATAAAAGAGTTGTTGCATGAACTATGGATACATGCATAACACAGATAGCTCCAAGTAGTTTCACTGAGAGTGAAAACAGACTCTCCCCTGCAAAAAAAGAAAAGCATATACTATGATTTCATCTTATAACATCCCAGAAACAAACAATCTATAACTACAGGGAAGCAGACAGGGGTTGATGGAGAACAGGGTGTGGGACAGAAAGGAAGAATGAAAATTGGGCAAAAAGTCTATAAGAATGGCATATCTGAAATATCATCAACAAATCCTTAACAGTCAATAGGGGTAAATGGAACAGTTGAGGTAGACCCTCTCTTTGGAAGCTGTATAGTTTTTGAATGTTTGGTATGTACAAGATAAGACAAATCCTGTGGGTGGAATCTTACGTAGTGCTGAAGGGTTAGAACTAGGAATGGAGGTCCATTCCTTATCTTACCAAACAAACAAATGAGGGCCACGTAGGTGGAAAAAACTTAAGTTTAAGGTATGTGCAATGGTCCAAAATACGATGCTTGCAGTAGAAATCAAAAGGATAACAGCCTGTTCAATAAAAAAAATTCTTCCAATTAATTTCATTCTAAAATACATAGGCAAAGACACAGAAAAAAAAAAAAACAAAAAAAAATGAGAAGAGATGGAAAAATGAATATTTTATCAGGTAAACACAAAGATAAATAAGAGACAATTTATAAAGACTTTCATGAATATTTCCATCTTACAAACCCTCAGGAAACTTGCTTGTAAAACATACAGAGCCCTGCTTCATCAAAGAGTCATATATGCAATTGGATAAAATCAAAGAAAGGTTAGATCTGGCTCATGTGCTCCAGTCTCGGCCAGGTCTGTTACTTTGGAAAGAATTTAAAATGTTGCTACTTATGATCCTGCAAGGATAGAATTCAATCTGTGCTTTAATTGGATGATATTTGAAAATACTCTTGATTTTTCGATGAAAATGAGTTGAGAAAGGTCAGTGAACTAAAGCAAAGTAATGAAATTCCTAATTGAGCAATTTCAGGCATGATAAAAGGAAATATTTCTAGGATGAATTTTCCTTGATCTCATAAATCATATCGGGTAGGCCTATGTTTTAGGCTGACTATGTTGAGGGAATATTTAATACATAGAATGTTACTCCCATGTGATACTGACTTAAAAACAAAAGACCCCCACCATTTGATGCATAACAAATGAGGAGGTATTTAGAAAGAGCTAAACAATTTCTTTTCCATCTCATTTTTTTCCTACCAAGGACATTCAAGAAGTTACAGGGATCCAGTCAGTGCTTTTCAGGAGTGAAGCACTGGTTTACAATCCACCCAGCTTTGTAGTGGGCCTCCTTTGACCACAATGTTGCAGAAAAACTCATTCTACCTATATTTTTATTCAGTAAATTAGTAAAGGGCCCATGTAGCTTCATGCTTTTGCAGGACATTTTTGCTAACCAAGCTATATAAACACAAGAGTATGCGAAAATATTTCTCAGTTATCCAGTACCCCCCCCCCCACCACCAATCTTGATCATTTCAGCTCACAGGTTACTCAGACCCTTCTTTGAAAAGTCAGCATGTGAAGGTTCACTAAATAGAACTCAAATCAGTTATGTTGGAATTTTTCTGGTAGATTTGGTGGGGGAAAACGCAGATGAAGTTGGGTGAAGTCTTTAGTGTACACCAGTTGTCCTTACAACGCACCATGAAAGTGATGTTCGGGTGGGCACGCAGAGTCCTTTCCACTGAGATGAGATGGTGAGCATTTTGAAGCAATGACAATATATTGCATGAATCTTTATATTTATAATTTCAGTGTCGAAACTGATCAATGACTATTTAAGTTAAAACAAAAGAATACAGTATTTCACGCAAGGAGGGGTGTCATGGTCTCTACCAAGGTGAGGAATTCTGTGCCAAGGGGCACAGGCAGGCCAGTTCTTTCATGACCCAGGTGGCTCGGGGCTGATCAGCTGCAACTCTCACCCCTGCTTGGAGATTTCCACTCACTGTGTAAGGGACAGAAGGAAGCCCAGGATCTACCGCCTCAGTGTAAGATGACTGTCTCTTTGCATGGCCAGAAAAAAAAAGGAAGTGTGTCCAAAATTCCTACAGCAAGATACACTGAAGATAAATAACCACCATTAGCAGAATGAGACATTAAGTGAGAAAAGTCGTGCTTCAGTGTGTCCATCTGCTGATGAAGACAGATAGGCTAAGTCAGACGCTCACTTGAGTGAGTTCTGCTACAGGGACCCCTGCAGGCACCAGTGTCTTCTCAGGCTGCAAGGTCTCTCCTTGGTAGCCACAGATGATGTGTTGCCTTGGGAAATGCAAGCCGACCTTCTTAGAGGGTCGTAAAAGAATTCTAGCCCAGGCTCAGTCTTATCAAAGAGAAGACTATGGAAAAGCATTTTTCCATATTTTTATGAAATATAGAACAACTATCCCAAAAAATCATATCATGAAAAAGAAAATTTGTTCCTAAGGTAAAGGAAAGTCCAAGAGACAAAAAATTAGACTGAATCAACCAAGTCAAAAAACATTGTTGAGATGGTCTGAGGAAGCCAGAGTTCTACTATGTACATTTGTTTTTAGAATGTTTGAGGAATTCCTTTCCTTTCCTTTCCTTTCCTTTCCTTTCCTTTCCTTTCCTTTCCTTTCCTTTCCTTTCCTTTCCTTTCCTTTCCTTTCCTTTCCTTTCCTTTCCTTTCCTTTCCTTTCCTCTCCTCTCCTCTCCTCTCCTCTCCTCTCCT